>MU670047.1:1547-12071 GCA_026770625.1 Nicotiana glauca | reverse complement strand
GCAGCACTCGGTTTCCAAGGTTGTTGTGAGTATTTATTCGCATCTATTCCTTTGATTATTGGGGGAACACCAGGTATTTGCTCGATGCGCTCGCTTTGTTCTTGGAGCTGTGTCTGCAAAGTTAGTACCAAATTTTGTAAATAAGAATTATTTGTATTACCTGGATCCACTTCTCGCGGTTCACTGAGGGTTCCTTCGTTCGTGTTAACAAGGGCAGAACGAGGATTCTCCAGTGTATTGTTATTAGGTGAAGGTGTGGGTGGCGCAACAGGTAACCGGCTAACTAGCGCTTGAAGAGCTTGGCTAACCCGTGCATCAATTATTCTTTGCAGAGCTTCCTCTGATCCCTCGAAATGTTCTGATTGCTCTTGCTCATCAGCATGTGATTCTAGTGCAGGAGTACCTTCACGAGATTAACGTGGGGAAGTTTGAGGGGCTTGACCCTGATGGATTTGATTTTCAACAGCATTGTTGTTGTTGTTGTTGTTTGACATGATGTTAACAATGGGTAGAATGTAACTTCAGAAAGAATAGATTATCAGATTCCCGGTAACGGAACCAATTTGTTTAACCAAAAAATAATAATTTGGTCAAAACTAGAATTTAAGATAAGAAATCGGGTTACTGATAATCAAGAGACCAAAAGTATAATAGGCTTTCTGAGAATAAGAATAAGCAGTAAAGAAATTTGTATTTCAATATGATGTGGATGATATTTCGTGTGTCCTTACAAATGATGAGACTTCTTCCTTTTATAGTTGATTCTAGGTAAAGGAATGAAATATAAACTTTAATGAGTCAATTATGAGTAATAAATGACATTAAATAAGCCGTTACACAATTATTCATATTAAATATTAGTTTTCTAATGTATCAGGTATTTAATATTGAATTTGGACTCCTTTTTGTCTTCAGATTCATGTCTTCAATGCCTTCCGATCCGCTGGCTTTAAATGACTTGAATTGGTACGAGAGTCGTGTCTAAACTGCTTCTCGTGCCTGTTTAACTTCTTCTTCTCGTATCTGTTATCTCCCGTGCCTTTTTCTCGATTGTTATGCTTTGACCATTTGACCAGTCCACGTGTCATGCCACGTCATTTTCAATATAAATCCAACTTTTCCCAATACACATAATACTTGAGCCAACATCGGCTGTGGAAATGGCAGTATCTGCGAAAGTTCATAGAACAATTAAATAAGGAAAATGTATAAGCACCCCTGACCTATGATATTCGAATGGAACATATTGATCCGACTAATTTAGATTTACATCATTATAATAATCTATTGAGATAGTTTTTCCATCCCCGAGACTACAAGTCTACAACCAAAGAGTTCAAATTAAGACTGACAAATCACATCCACCCTGCTGCAAGTTTAGGGGAAAATAAATAGTACGTAATAAGCAAACAAAATATATAAAACGGAAAAGGTCCAAATACCTCCCTGGACTTTACGATAAGGTCTATATATAACCCTCGTCAAAAGTTTGGCCCATATCCAAGGAAAAAATGCCAAATTTGTCCATCTACTTTAGTAAAATATCTACGTTTATACCTAGTTCTACTATCGGTACAAATACGTCCCTACCATTAAGAAAGTAGATAAAAATATCCCCAACCCTAACGGTTGTCCACTATGGCAAGGGACCACCTCAATAAAAAAATAGAAAAATGCCAGATTTATCCATCTACTTTAGTAAAATATCTACGTTTATAAATATTCCCCTACCGTTAAGAAAGTAGATAAAAATATCCCCAACCTTAACGGTTATCCGCTATGGCAAGGGAGCACCTCAATAAAAAAATGTCACATACTTAAATAACCCGCCTCTTACCTTTCTTTCTTAATATTTTGTATTCATTCTAAATTTTTATTCTTTTTTCTTCTCTTTTTCCCTACCATCATAACCCCTCTTCTCCCTTGCCCTCCCTTTTCCTATCTCTCTCTGCCTCCTACTATATCCGCCTGTAATCTACCGAAAATTACACAATTAATTAACCAAGCCACCTCTTTTTTTTATTTCTTTAGTAATTAAATCTTTTTTTATTTCTTTAGTAATTAACCAATCTACCGAAAATCTTCCTTCTTCTCTCTTTTTATTTTTTTAGTAATTTCATATTCTTTTCTTGTTTTCCACCATAATTAACATTCTTTGTTAGCCGCCATGATTAAATGAAGTTTTCTGTCTGTTACATGCTACAGAAATTTTAAACATATGAGAGACTAAATAATTCAGATTCAACTAAGTGTATCATTTTGCCTCTTGGGAGTATGGATATCGGCAAATAATATTAGATCATTTTTAGAAAATATTTAGTTATCTAGCTTGGCAGAGAGGCAACGTGTTCACGTCGTCCCCATATATTTGCCAATAAATTCGTCCCTGCATAGCACTCATTTTGTTTACAAAATTGATTTACTAGTACTTCTTTTTTATAATATTGGACTTCGAACAAAGTTTTAATTGTTTGTACCTCTACTTTAGTAAAAAAGGGAAATAGAATCAGATGGCAGAGAAAAGAAAAAGAGAAAACGTAGTAAAATAAAAAGAATAGAGTGTTAGAGTTAATTATGTGGATTATTTAATTATGTGACATTTTTTATTGAGGTGGTCCCTTGCCACAGTGGACAACCGTTAGGGTTGGGGATATTTTTATCTACTTTCTTAACGGTAGGGATGTATTTGGACCGATAGTAGAACTAGGTATAAACGTGGATATTTTACTAAAGTAGAGGGACAAATCTGACCTACAGTGGACAACTGTTAGGGTTGGGGATATTTTTATCTACTTTCTTAACGGTAAGGACGTATTTGTATCGATAGTAGAACTAGGTATAAACGTGGATATTTTACTAAAGTAGAGGGACAAATCTGGCCTTTTTCCCCATATCCAACCTTGTCGTTACACTATTGGCCTGAATACTCCCTTTATTTTAAACGGAGCCAAATACCCCCTGAACTTTGCAATAAGGTCTATATATAACCTCCCCTTAGATACCCCCTTTGTTTTAAAAGTTTGGCATATAAGGTCTATATCTTAAACTATTTATCCAATTAAATAATTATTTTAAAATGTTCTTCTAATTTTTCTTAAACTTATAAGTTCACATAAATTGATCTACATGGAATACAACATTTTAGATCGGGATAAACGGGTCCTAAAATTACTTAATGTCCTCTTGCAAACAACTAGTTTAATTATTGGAGTATTTAAGATTGTTCATATTCTCTATGTTATATATATATATAACACATATATATATATAACACACTTAGATCGGGATAAAAATCTATCGCCGGAAAAAAATATTTACTTGTTAATTAAATGAAGAAAAATATGTAATTTCTATCCCTAAATTCATAGTTTTGTATTCAATAGGTTTTCAGAATGTCAGGGAGATAGGAGGAAGAAGAACTATTGCGCATTTTACATTAGATTATAGTTGGGAGTTCGGACTTATATCTAGATATAGGGAAAACTTCAGCTAAAACATGCTGAAGTTCAGCAAATATAGAACAAAACTTCAGCTAGTAGAATGCTTAAGTTCGGCAATTACAAACAAAAACTTCAGCCGACACTAAGTTTACGCGAAAAACTTCAGCTAAAACTTGCTGAAGTTCAGCAAATAAAGAATAAAACTTCAGCTAGTACAACTGTAGAACAAAAACTTCAGCTTATTTAGTGTTGAAATTCTTACAAATGAACTAAATAACTTCAGCATCTTCTGCTGAAGTTTTTGAAAAAGCTTTACGACAAAACTATTGAATTCAGGACAAAACTTCAGCTAAAACATGCTAAAGTTCAACAAATAGAGAACAAAACTCCAGCTAGTATAATTCTTAAGTTTAGCAATTAGAAACAACTTCAGGCCCGTCTACTAGAATGCTGAAGGTTGCATGATTGCCTTTGCTACTTCAGACCCGTATGCCTGAAGTTTACGCGAGAAGTGGGTACGCTTGCAATTTTTTTTGCAAAACGGATATAAGTTAAAACATGATCCAAAAAGCGGATATAGATGCAAATCCCCCTTTTTACCTCCTAAGGACTCTCTATGAGAAGTTCTCTCAACAAGCAATAACAAGTCTACTAGGTATTACCTAAATTTTGGGACTGGAAAATAATATTTCATTCTAATATTGAATGAGACGAAAAATATTCTAATTAACTAAATATTCATAAAATAAAAAACACTAATTATATAATAATTTTTTATTGTTTACTAAATTTAAATTTTAACAGAAAGAATTAAAATTCTAACTAATTAAATATTCACAAGATCGATTTATAAAGTAATACTCTTCACAATAGTTATTTCCCCTTTTCTAGTTGAGCTCTACGTCTTCTCGATGAAGCCTTTGATTTAACTTATTTTCTTCCACCCCGAAAGAAAAGAAGGCCTCTCAACCAATGATAAGGCAGGGATGGATGTAGCTTATTAACTGCAGGTTCAACTAAATTGATACTTTAGAAAGGGAATATTAAAATCTTAACAAATAGTATTAGATTCTGAAATCATAATTTCAATGATACAATAAGTTACTGCTAAGAATTCAAGGTTGAACTCATCAAGTTTAAATCTTCGATCCGCTTCAGCTCGCAAGGACAATGCATGTTATGGTGTGATTCAATATGTGAAGTGTCTAGGGTTGACTTTTGTGTTTTGTCCGGCGAGCAGGGGCGGAGGCACAAGCTGACCTACGGGTTCGGCCGAACCTAGTCATTAACACTTGAAGTCGTGGTCCCAAAAAATCCAGAATCCATAAGATTGGATTCCTGGCTCCGCCTCTGCCGGAGAGCTTCTTTAGGTCATTTATTTTGGTGACAATTTGTGTCTGCTTTCTTCAAAATCCTTGCTGGTTGAATAAGATGAGAATACTTCAAACAGAGCTTAAAGCTTTATGGTTTTTCAGGTTGCAACATGTACAAGAATATTCCACCAGCTACTGAAACATTAAGAGACTCGAATTCTCCTGCCATTGGAATACTCACAAGCTCACTTGCATCCTTAGCTTTCTCAGAAAGGCCCCCTCCTTCACTTCCCAAAACCAAACACAACGGCTCCTCTGATAAAGAATCTGCAAAGTCTCGCGATAGCCTAGAAATTTTCCTTGGCCTTTGATCGTTTGCAGGATGGCCGGCCAGCATCTTCATGTTATAATGGTTTCTTAGAGCATCTAAGTGGAACCAACCACCGGAAACTAAGGGGAGCTGAAAGGAAGCTCCTCGACTAGCTCTAAGCGCCTTCTCATTGAATGGATCACAACAGCCAGGAAGCAGAAAGGCACCACCCTGCCAAAAGATGGAACCTTTTACTAGTTTTTGTAAGCTTCCCAATTCAGATAAATAAATTGGATCAGTATAAATTCCAGTCTACCAAAAAGACGGATATGGAGGAGTTTTACCAGTATCCCAGTTTTTGCCAATTTATTTCCTCTGCCCATGAAAAAGGCAGATCTCAATTGTAGATGGAACTTGCTTTAGCTTATTATTAACATCCAATAGGGCCAAAAAATGTGCTTATCCTATGCAACTTTGACAGGATAATTTTTCAGTTAGACTAGGAAACTAATGGTTGACCACGAGTATCAATTGACATAACCATAATCAGAATAGAATCCGAATGAATAAAGTAGATTCAGTATCACGAATTAAAGCTTGTCGTTATGCAGAAAAAGATGGTTTAGTAAATAGTAACCACAATGAAAATGTGAAAACACCACATTGAGAAATAGCTGACAAATAAAGGAGAATATCTCCGTCATTGAAATTAGTTAAATTAGATATCCTTACCCATCCAAATGCCATTGCTGATCTAAGTAATGTACCAAGATTACCAGGGTCCTGCATCAATCAGCTGACGTGAGTTCAATAATTCTGATATTATACAAAGGCAGACTAAAGAGACAGTATACCAAGTTATATTTTAAAATACCTGAATATATTATTCCTCTACTGTATCTAACACCTACGGGGAACTCTTCTTTCACACCACAAGAAGATTAAGAAAGCAAAATTAGGGTATTAGTTGGATTGTAACTCGTAAGTCTGATGCTTTAGCACTATTTGTCAATTATCAATCTTTCTAATACTCTTGAATTTGCGCTAGGTGAAGACAAAGGACAAATTTTATTTTCACAACAGGAACAGAACAAAAGTTTGACAAAGATTTAAGTAGCATCCGTTCTTGAATTAGCAGTCCTAATCTGATTCTTCTGAGTAAAACCAAAGTCCAAAGGATTCTACGGTAACCAAGATTAGAATCTAAATAACCTGGATTCCGTCAAGAACTAGAATTCGATGAGCATTCTGGAACCATCTAGTGCAGTCTTCTTCTAGAAAATCATCATCAACGCTGTGAAATGTTGAGGGAATTTTCAATAACGCAATCATTTCAATAGAATCAATCGACGGTAAACCAGAGAGTTTCTTCATCACCGTTGAGCTGATGCGTACAACGCGAACTGATTGAAGATTTCGGTTGTCGGGTACAGGAGCTTCATCAAGTACAAGTAAGCATTCAAATGTAATAGATCTCTCTTGTACTCTTTCTTGAAAACTATATATTTCCCTGAGAAAGGTCAGATAGATGAGTTTAATCAGCACCAAGACAACATTGTCTTAATCTGAACAAAATCTAGAGATTTTCCTTCTACTTAGTCGAACTTTTACAGGAAGAAGTGCCTCTTCAAAGATCGAACCTTCAAATGAAACCAAAAAGTATCTCTAGACTCTAGGGCCACGTCGCTCAAAATTTCAAATAAGTGGGATTGAAGAATGCAAATAAAATAAAACAAAAATAAAATGAAAAGAATGAGTAAAAAATATGAATAAGTGCAAAAGATAACAAAACCAACAGTTCATAAGGGAACATGTAAGAAAGGACACAGCTAAGAAGAAAATACTCAGCAGAAAGTTATCCAACCTATATATCAACAACAACAACAACAACAACAAACCCAATCTATATATTATAAACATAAAAGATGAAAATGAGCTTCTTAAACTAAAGAAATGAGGTTAGGCAGTTCTAAAAGTACACATATGAAGCTGCCCCGTCAAGATTGTCCGCATCCTCTCATTTCTCCAGTTGATATAAGCAGAGCCAATTATAAGAAGGAACGATAGTCCATAATAAGCATCCGATTGGAAACATGATAAGCACAAGGCAACTCAATATTGTTCCTATGGGGTAAGTATTTTGAGATGAATGCTCCGTCAATTCTCACTACATCATCACACATTTCAATCATCTCTGCTATTACTCTCTCAAGTATATCGAGATTCCATGATATATCAAAAGAAAGCAAGCCCCTACGGAACTAATAGCCTATTTGGCCAAGCTTCTGGGATACCAAAAGTACAGTGTTTGGCCAAGCTTTTAGGAAAAAGATAAGTGCTTTTGGTAGTGGCGGAAGCTGTTTTTCAAAATTTCTAGCCAAGGACAAACTGCCACTCTCCCAAAGTACTTTTCGAAAAGCATTTTAAACAAAAACACTTGTAAAATAAATAGATTTTGAAAGCTTGGTCAAACATGCTATAAATAATCTTCTAAGTTCTAACTCGGCGTTAAGGCAAATGGCTTCACAATCCAACTACTATAACAGCTTGGCATTAAAATTTAAGTCTCAAGCTAAAGGACTTAGCCTGAGCGAACGACAATAAACAAGGACTAAGACATCAAGTTAAGGACATGTGATGGCTAAACTCAGTATAGAACTTAGGTAAAAAAGAAAACAAAAAAAGTACAACAACATACACAGTGTTATCCCACAAAAAGAATTAAAAAGAACCATACATATGGGCAAATGAAAAGGAGAATTGTCTAACTCCTAATAAAAGGGCAGTCTAGTACAGTAAGCTCCCGGTATGCGCAAAGTATGGCTAAGGGGCCTTAGCCTGCATTTCTACGAGAGGCTATTTCCACGGCTCGAACCCGTGACCTCCTTGTCACATGATAGCAACTTTACCGGCTATGCCAAGGCGCCCCTTCAAGTATCTCATTCTTTAAGTAAACCACTAGTAGATAGTTATTTTGAAATTAACAAATTTCATTGTCTTCAATACATGGATATTAGTGAATAGCAACCCATATCAAAGATACGTAACAAAACTGAGTAACTTAAAATTTTACTGATTAAATCAGATGAAATAATCCAAACCAAAGACAAAGAGACAGTTAAAGTTTCAAAAAAGGGAAAAAAAAGAATTCAATGTAAAGAAAAAGAATTTACCTAATAGGGGTAGAGCCAACAAGAAGAACAGAACCATGAGAATGGCGATAAGAGGAACTCTGGCGAAGCTTAAGGCAGTGTTTAACAAAAGGGTTTGAAGTACTTGTGATTGATTTCACATGAAACGGTAAAGATTCAACCTTTTCAGATATATTCTCATTATTAATAATATCAGTTGCAGAATTTGGCTTTGAACTACATGGTTGAATTTTGGTCCTGTGTTCTAAACACTTCAAATCCAAATTTGAAGCATTAATTTGTAGAAAATGGACAGGAGAAATCCAACAAGTGTTTATGGATTGCATTGTTGAGTCGCTTTGTTTTTTATTTTTGTACTGAATAAGTGTATAAATGGACATTTATTAATAAATTACAATAACGCCTATACACATCAACTAATTGTAAATAGGTCCTTTTATTTTGCAGATCGTCCATTTGGTCCCTCCTATTTGTTATTTGATTCGTCGACAAAGTTATGCGGTATTATAATACGAACATTATCAATAACGGAAATACTGGATAATTCAGTGGGGATATACTTTTTTACTAATGTTATAATAATCTATATCTATATTTTCTATATCTATATCTATATTATTATAAAAGCACGAATGTTGAAAGACTGAATGTTGAACGACAAAAATATTCACTAAAAATTGATTGACTTTTTTGCCCTTTTAAGTTAAAATTCCTTCCATCTGGCAACTTAATAATGGGTGTACATGTAATTTTATATTAGGACAAAACAAAACATTTTTCTATTGGGACTAGATTTCTCTTTTTCTAATAAACAAAAACTAAATAGAAGTTCCTCGTGAAGAACTTCGACTTCCTCGTGGAAAACTTCAAATTCAATTAGACTCTAATTCATAACATACACAATTATACTCAAATAATAAATTTTAGTTCAATTTGAAGTCCTAAATATTAAAAACAATAAATAACTCACTATTTTATCTAATATTGAATTGTTTTTAAAAATAAATATCTAGCTTTTACATATATCAATTTCTTCTTTGCTTGTGCGAATAGCTTAGACAATCAAAGATGGATGACCTCAACTATATACATATATCCTGTATCACCAAACTGAAATTGGTGATGTTAGAATAATATTTGTATTTGTTCAATATACATAAAGGGTCTCAATATAGATTGAAATAGCTGTGGTGAAATTTGGTATCCAATTACGTTTTGAATTCAATTATTAGTTCACCATCAGTGGTCATACATTATATACATTAATTAACTCCATTTATTACTCTGAAAAAAAAGAAAGAAATATATATATATATATATATATATATATATATATATAGAGAGAGAGAGAGAGAGAGAGAGAGAGTACTATCTTTTGTATAAATTATGAGATACTTGACTTGAAATATTCGTGCAATACACGAACGTAGAAACTAGTTATTATAAAAGCATGAATATAAAGTTGGTTTACCAAAATATCCTTAGGATATTAATTGACAAACATATCATGTAAGGTAAAATTGATATTTTAAGCTTTGCTTAATACTACGATTTTCATGAACTTCTAATATTAAACAAATTTCAGATTCTCAGCTATTGAGATACCACATATCCTACTAATCATTGGATTGCTATACTTATAACCCGACTTTTGCACCCTTTTAATCAAATGTTAGATTACAAAAATAACATTTTAATATTAAGCATAATAACTGATAATAGGTGAATTTGACTATAATCACACCTTGAATAATCACATTCTTATGTTGTTTTGATGATATATATGATAACAAAATGCTCTTATTAGTGTTTTTCATGATTTATAGGCAATAAATGGCTAAGGAAGGCTAATGAGCTATTTTGGAGCCAATACTGGAGAAAAGAGGCCAAAAATGCAAATTTCCATTGAAGTCACATTGTACCAGCCCTTTAGAGCCGAGATTACTGCTGCAGAAGATTGAAGAACCAGAGGCACTGTTCTGCCGCGGTTCCACCGCGACCGCGGCAGAACCGCGGCAGGCGTAGAAAAGTCAGGGACCAAAGTATTAAAACGGGATTTTTTAGACTTAAACCCTATTTAAACCATAGACTTCGCCCAAAGGAGGAAAGTGTTGATTTTTAGGTTATCTTGGAAGGAAAAACTATTGTGAGAGATTTCTCCAAACATCTTTCTTCTTTTCTTTTGTTTTTGATGATGAATTCTATTCTAGTTTATTTACCCATAGTTATGAGTAGCTAATTTCTTTGTCTAAGGTCTTGATGGAACCTATTGGGGGATGAACTTCTCGTTTATGTTAATGCAAATTATT
>MU670046.1:165832-255615 GCA_026770625.1 Nicotiana glauca | reverse complement strand
CTAGACTGGATTGTGTAATTTCGATTTAAATGTGTTAATGGACCTATATGAGATAGGGTGACGTGGGATCACCCCTAGGTATATGCTTGGTAATATCATTCAGCTATTGGTTGGCTTCTAAAACAACTCTGGGTACGCTCGAGGACGAGCGTTTGTTTAAGTTGGGGAGGATGTGACGACCCGACCCGTCGTCTCATGCGTTTCCGTCTTGTCCTCCCTGTTTTATGTTTCCTCATGTTTAAGTATATGTGTTTGATGAATTTGAAGTGATTCAGATAGAGTTTGGTAAGAAATGAGACAATTAGTCTCTTTAAGGAAGAATTAGTTTGGAAAAAGTCAACCGGTCCTTGACTTGTGAGTTAAAGGGCTCGAAATCGAATTCCGATTATTCGGTTAGTTTCGGGGGATGATTTAAGGCTTAGGAGAGCAATCAGAATTAATTTTGGAGGGCCTGTGAAGAAATTAGCGTATTTTGGCGAAGTTAGTATTTTGGCAATTTCCGATTGATATGTGAGATTTTGATCCGGGAGTCGGAATGGAATTCCGACGGTTCTAGTATCTTCGTTAGGTGATTTTGGACTTGTGTGCAAAATTTCAAGTCATTCGGACATATTTTTGTTGGGTTTTTGATCGAATGTGTGTTTTGAAGTTTCTAAAAGAACTTAGGCTTGAAGTTGATGTAATTCGATGATTTTAGTGTTAGTCGAGTTGTTTTGATGATTGGAACAAGTTTGTATAATGTTTTAGGATGCGATGGTGCTTTTGGTTGAGGTCCAGGGGGCCTCGGGTGTGTTTCGGGTGAGTTTTGAGCGAGTACGGACATCCCGAAACTTAGAAAATGGAAGGGGCAGTCATTGGGGCGCGGACCGTGGTACTTTTAGAGCGGGGCGCGCTGTCCTAGCGCTGGGCGCAATCATCCCACGCGGTCCGCGCAGGATTGAAGACCTGCAGGTTGCTGGTCCTACTTCGGAAGCTCGTATCTTTTGATCCACAAGGAATTTGGGATGATTCAAAAACGCAAGTTGTAGATCATTGAATCTAGTTTTCAGAAAAAGATTATTATAGGCATTTGGACATCTGTAGCGAAAGTTATGGCCAAACTACTAAAGCATGTCACTGCAGTTAAAAAGTTGCGCGGCCGCGGCCATTTTTATGCGGACAGCACTTCCTGGGCGTGGACCGCGGTCAGCACTGTCGGAATCCGAGGGGTACTCCATAAATACGAGGTTTTGGGTTTTATTTGATATTTTGACCTATAGAGCTAGAAATTTGGCGATTTTTCAAGAGGTTTTCAAGAAATTCATCGGGGTAAGTGATTCTAACTCAGATTTGGTTAGAGTACATGAATCTATCATTGAATTTATCATTTAATTAGTGATTTGAGATGTAATTTGGGAAGACAATTTTGGAATCTTTCAAAAATGTAAAATAAAGATTTGAAGGACCAAATGGTGTTGGAATTGGATAGTTTTTGTATGGTTAGACTCGTGCCGCGATAAGGATCGTATTTATATAAAAATTTCTGGATTTTGAGACGTGGGCCCGGGGCTCGGGTTTTGCAAATTTTGTGATTTTCGATATTTTTCGTGTCTTGTTGATTGGTTTATATTCCCTTAGCCTATTGTGATGTATTCGCTCTGATTTTGGTTAGATACGACGCGCGTGGAGACCGGTTTGAGGGGCAAAGGTGTCGCGGGCTAGAGATTTCGCCAGTTCGAGGTGAGTAATACTTGTAAATGATATCCTGAGGGTTTGAAACACCGGATTTGCACATCATAGTGTTGTATTGAGGTGACTTGCACGCCGGATATGAGCGTGGGGTAGAGCACCGTTGGGGATTGTGACTTGGTCCGTCCCAGTTGTTGATTTTACTGCGTATTTGACTGAAATTACTTGTTATCATCATAATTTGGGCTGATTGCCGTGTTTGGGGCCTTGTGCCAACTTGTAGAATCCTTCGGGATTGATATTACTGTTTCAGCATAATTTGCATATCATACGGTCTCATACCAAGGTTTTGAATACTGTTTTGCAAACTCAGCCATATTTCAAAGTTTTGAAAACTCAAATGACATTTATGTGTTATTTCGGGCTGAGGACTACTGTTTTATAAATGCCCAAGGGGCTTATGATGTTTTCCGGACTGAATTTGGGTGGCTCGGGCTGCACGCCGTAGCAGTGACTTGAAACAGTGGTAATAATGACACTGTATGATGTGACTTGAAATAGTGGTAACAATGACACTGTACGATGTGACTTGAAACAGTGGTAACAATGGCACTGTATGATATAAATTGGTCAGGTAACATTGGCTGACCGATCAGGTAACATTGACTGACCAGTATATTGCGCTTGGGCTGTAGGAGCCCCTCCGGAGTCTGTACACACCCCTAGTGAGCGCCGTCGACATTAAATGGATCGGATTGCATGCCGTAGTGGGTACCGGAGTGTACCGTCATATGCATTGCATTGCATTCATACATTTGTTGTTTATGTCATTTCTTGATATATTTATTTCTTGTTCTGAGATTGTTTGATCACTTTCAAAGTGGATAAATTTGAGACAGTGGTAACAGTGACACTGTACGATGTATATGGGTCAGGTAATAATGGCTGACCAGCGGTAAAAATATTGCCTGAAGGGCGAGTTATGAGTTCAATTAGACATACTTGCTTGTTCCCGAGAGGCTGACTTTCGTGCTAACTTGCACTACCTTTCCTGCATTTACTTGCTTAAATTGTTCGAAAAATGATATTTTCGAAAGTGATTTTAAACTGAGGCAGATATTTTCTAAGGAATTTTCCCAGACTTACTGTTTACTCAAATGGTTGTGTTGCCCCATATTGCATGGTGGAGTGCTCTTACGTGATTTCTTGCCTTCAGTTATTATTTACTCTTATTACCACTGAATTGGAAGTACTCACTTTACTCCCTGTACCTCGCGTGCAATTGCAGGTATTGTTCGCCTGGTAGCGGCTTATTAGCGGATTGAAGATTTGTTATCGTAGCTGAGCCAGGTGACCGCTAGCGCTCGCGGCACCGGATCTTCTCCCTTACTTTATGTTGTTCATATTAATTTCAGACTTTGTTTCCCATTTCCGGACTTGTAGTTCTTTAGCGAATTCTGTAGTAGCTCATGACTAGTGACACCTCGATGTCGGGTTGTGACGGGATGGTTCCCAGTTGTTATCGTTGTTTTCCGTGCTTATGATTATGCTAATCATGTTTTAGCTTTATAAATGTTAAATAACTGTTAAAAGGGAGCGTTTGTTTTGTTGGCTGGCCTTGTCTTCACGAGAGGCACCATCACGACTGTGTTTGGGATTTGGGTCGTGACAAATTGGCTATACATCAGCCCATGAAATGCAGAGACATGATACCAAAGGTAATAATAAGACGAAGCTTAGCCATGTACATATTTTGAGGTTAGATCTTAGACCCAAGAGAAGAAGATAATGCAAAGTTTCGAATAGAGCAACACTTATACAGGGGGAGACAATGCTTAGTCCCATGAGAAGGCAATGCTTAGCCTTATGCAAATACGGAGGCAGGGCTTAGCCTCATGCAAGACTTGAGGCAGGGCTTAGTCTTATGTAGATAGGGAGGCAAGGCTTAGCCTCATGCAAGATTGGAGACATGGCTTAGTCTCATGCAGGGGAAAGGCAACACTTAGCCTTATGCAAATATGGAGGCAGGGCTTAGCCTCATGCAAGGTTTTAGACATGGCATAGTCTCATGCAAAGAGAAGGCAATGCTTGTTGATATCCAATTTTTTCAAAAATATTTTTAGTTGCATATATACCTTCAAAATCATGCATTAACACCAATTGAAATTTTTTTCCATAATTTTTCCACATTTTTTAATTTGTCCAGTATTTTTATTTCCAATAAATGATTACAAAATCGAATCACAATTGATTTCAAAGTTATTTATTGATTTAATTTATAGTTTATGTTCCTATTAAGACTAAATTATTTCATAAATAGCCAAATTGGCAACTCTTAGCTATAATTTTAATAAATTTACAATTATAGCCCATACGTATAATTTTGCACTATTTTTTACTAGAAATTTGTCATTTTTATTTTTAAATACCAAATAATACTTTCTAAATAATTCTCAGGCAATAGAATCACTTTTTATAATTAATAATTATATTATAAACTATTTTTGACTAATTTTATTTGGATATTTAAAAATAGCAAATTTCTATTTCTATTTTAGCCTTAATTAAACTAGCCCAAATCCTTAGTTATGTTATACCATACCTAAGCCCTATTCCTAATACTACCGACCCAATGCTGATTAAATCCTGGCCATTGATCAACATTGATCAACGGTCCAAATTGTTTCTTTCCTAATTTAACCTAAACCTATACCCCCAAACCCTTCGTTCACTCTTCACTCACCTGCCGTCATCGGTCTCCTTCTCTCTCAAATTCCCTCTACCTAAACCTTAACTCCCCTTCGCCGGCTGCTTGCTCACCAGTAATAATGGTGGCTCACCACCACCCCTAGCCCTAATGGCTCCCCCTCATGACCGGATTCTTGCTGTCTTGAGGTCATCAAGGGACCAGTGGCTGTTCACTCACCATACATGGCATGTTCTCACCGTTCTCTGGCCACCATGGCCCGATTGAGTAGGATCTTCATATTTATCAGCTAAACATATAGGTTTCTAAGCCGGTCTCTTTATTTTTGGGTTATTTTTTAGAAAACCCTAATCTCTTCTCATGCACCTCTCAGATCTGTGATAAATCTCAAGTTTTTCTGAGCTATTTTCGTTTGTTATGAAAAAACCTTTCGATTTCTCAAAGCGTCGCTTTATTTTCCCATTAGGGTTTTTGGAACTTTTTTTGCAAAAACATATTTTTGGTCCTTTAAATGTTGTTCTCTGATTCTCATATGTTTGAACGACTTTTTATTAAGGTTGATTTTTAATCCTAGTTTGTTATGTTAAATCAAAAAGTACTTATCCACCCCACCATATTTGGTCCTGCCAGAGCAGGGGCAATCTTTTCTACTCTATCTATCTGTGTTGGATGGATCCTTCGGATATGTTTTGGCACAGCATGACAAGATAGGAAGGAAGGAGCAGGCCATATACTACCTGAGTAAGAATTTCACGCCTTACGAAGCATGGTACTCTTTGTTGGAATGCACTTGCTGTGGTTTGACTTGGACAACTCAGAAATTGAGGCATTACTTTTGTGCCTACACCACATACCTCATATCCAGTATGGACTCTCTAAAGTACATATTCCAAAAACCCATGCCGATTGGAAAGTCAGCCAAATGGCAGATACTATTGAGTGACTTCGATATCATCTACGTGACTCAAAAGGCAGTTAAAGGACAAACATTAACAGATCATCTTGCTAAAAATCCAGTAGGAGGAGAATACGAACTCTTGAAAATGTATTTTTCTAATGAAGAAGCATCATTCATAGGAGAAGACATTATCAAAAAATACGATGGTTGGAGGATGTTCTTTGACGGAGCTGTAAATTTCAAAGGAGTGGGTATTGGAGCAGTTTTGGTATCAGAAACGGGTCAACATTATCCAGTATCTACTAAACTTATATTTTCCTCCACCAACAACATGGCAGAATTTGAAGCCTATATATTAGGGCTCAACATAGCAATCGACATGAACATTCAGGAGCTGGTGGTGATCGGGGATTCAAATTTGCTTGTGCACCACATACCAAGAGAGTGGGCCACCAAGAATTTCAAGATATTGACATATCTGCACCATGTGCAGGAATTGAGGAAGTGGTTCACGAAGATAGAATTCCGACATGTACCCAGAATTCAGAATGAGTTCGCCGATGTATTGGCCACCTTATCGTCTATGATACAATATCCAGATAAGAATTTCATTAATCTCATCCCAGTAAGAATCCATAATCAGCCGGCATATTGTGCTCATGTTGAAGAATAAATAGATGGAAAACCTTGGTTCCATAATATCAAGGAGTATTTATCAAAGGGAGAATATACGGAGCATGCAAACCACACTCAGAAATGCACACTACTATTGTCCAATCTCTTCTTCCACGTCGGAGGACATCTGTACAAAAGAACTCCTAATTTGTTATTTCTAAGATGTGCCAACGCAAAATAAGCTTCTAAACTGCTTGAGGGCGTGCATGCCGGAACCTGTCGCCCGCACATGAATAGTTTTGTCTTGGCTAAGAAGATACTTAGAGCCAATACTTTTGGATGACCATGGAGACAAATTGCATCCAGTATGTCCACAAATGCTTTCAATGTTAGGTGCATGTCGATATGATAAAACTGCCGCCAAATGAGCTCAATGCAACAAGCTCACCTTGGCCCTTTTTCGCCTGGGGAATGGACGTAATTGGTCTGATTGAGCCCACTGCTTCAAATGAACACATGTCTATTTTGGTAGCCATTGATTACTTCACAAAATGGGTAGAGGCTGCATCTTACAAAGCCGTAACCAAGAAAGACATTGTAGATTTTTTTCGATTCAGAAATCTTGAATCCATTGTTAGTGATAATGCCGCCAATCTCAACAGTGATCTGATGAAAGCTATGTGTGAAACTTTCAAAATCAAGCACAGGAATTCCACAGCCTACAAACCTCAGATGAATGGAGCCATGGAAGCCGCTAACAAAAACATCAAGAAGATACTAAAGAAGATGGTAAAAAACACAAATAATGGCATGAGATGCTGCCTTTCGCTTTGTTGGGATACCACAACACAGTTCACACATCAAACGGGGAAACTCCCTACATGTTGGTTTATGGTACCGAGGTTCTCATCCCAATCGAGGTAGAGATTCTTTCTTTAAGAATCATACAAGAAGTTGAACTCAATGATGCAGAATGGATAAGGAGCCACTATGAACAACTGGCCCTCATAGATGGAAAAAGGATGAACGCACTGTGTCACGGTCATATTTATTAGAACAGAATGTCCAGAGCCTTCAACAAACGGATCAAACCAAGGCAATTTGCACCAGGTTAGCTGGTGCTGAATAAGATCTTCCCACATCAAGATGAAGCCAAAGGGAAATTCAATCCCAACTGGCAAGGTCCTTATATGGTTCACAGGGTGCTGAAACGAGGAGCACTCATACTTGCAGAGTTGGATGGAGAAATCTAGCCAAAACTAATCAATTGAGACAATGTTAAGAGATACTATGCTTAGATTATCTAAATTTCCTCATCTGATGTAATTGAATTGTGCTTGACCTGATTCCCGTTTAAGAGAAGATACATGGCCTTATGGGTTCGGTCATATCATAATAAAATTTCCAATCCACCCCCAGGATCAAAAATTGGGGCAGAATTTTGAACAGGACCCTCTAAATTCCAGAGTAAGTCTGGCCAATGCCAACATGTGTTAGACGATCATAAATCAATTAAGAAACTAAGGCAGAATTTTGAGAAGGATTCTCAAAATTCTATAGAATGTTCAACAAGTCTCATTATCCGCAAACGGTCAAAAGATCATCTACCAAACTGGGGTAGAATTTTCAGGAAGACCCTCAAAATTCTTACATAAGAAAGCTGCAGTTTCTCTTAAATGTGTTACAGTCACTAGTTCATCTAAAATTACTTGATATATCAATGTGTTTCCAAAATGACTCTATTTTCTACCAATAATTGCATATTTTCGAAAACTCTATTTTTGTAACAGCTAGGTGTTACCCGGGGAAACTCGAAAAAGCCTCTAGAACGGAGCAAAGCAAGACCAACGGACATAAGAACGAACCAACCTCCCCCTCACAGAACTTACAATTTTTCTTTGGATGCACGCACATCTGACGTAGAAATAGTATCCACAAATATATACACGTAACAAGATCACTATCAATCAGGCCCTTAGACACCGAATGTATCTCCAGCTAAGACATACACTGTTCTTATTTTCTACTGCTCTCTGCATGAGGCTAATCCCTGCCTCTATGTTTGCATGAGGCTAATACCTTCCTCCGCATTTGAATGAGGCTAATACTTGCCTCTGTATTTGCATGAGGCTAATCCCTGCCTCCATATCTGCATAAGGCTAATCTCTGTCTTCATCTGCATGAGGCTAATCCATGCCTCCATATCTACATGAGGCTAATCCCTACCTCCATATTCGCATGAGTCTAATCCTTGCCTCCATATTTGTATGAGGCTAATCCCTGCTTCCACATATGCATGAGGCTAATCCTTGAATCCATATTTCTATGAGGCTAATCCCTACCTCCATATGTGCATAAGGCTAATCCCTGCCTCCATATCTGCATGACGTTAATCCCTGCCTCCAAATTTGCATGAGGCTAATCCCTGCCTCCATATCTGCATGAGGCTAATTCTTGCCTACATATCTGCATGAGGCTAATCCCTGCCTCCATATCTGCATGAGGCTAATCATTGCCTCCATATATGAGGCTAAACCCTGCCTCCCTATTTGCATGATGCTAATCCCTGCCTCGCTACTCGCATGAGGCTAATCTTTGCCTCCATATTTGTATGAGGCTAATCCACGCCTCCATATCTGCATGAGGCAAATCCTTGCCTCCGCATTTATATGAGGCTAATCCTTGCCTCCATATCTTGCACGAGACTAATCCCTGCCTCCATATTTGCATGAGGCTAATCTTTGCCTCCATATCTGCATGAGACTAATTCTTGCCTCCCTATCTTGCATGAGGCTAATCCCTGCCTCCCCATTTACATGAGGCTAATCCAAGCCTCCCTATTTGCATGGGACTAAGAAATATCCCTCTTTTCATATAAATTGCATTATTTATAGTACTATCTATTTGCTTTTGAACGGGCTAAGCTCAGCCCTCCATTTCACAAGTCTAAGCCCTATCTTGTTAGCATCATGTTATTGCATACCATGGGTTGAAATATCATCAATCTATCCAAAGGCGTCATAGTCTAAAAGGAATCATCCTCATAAGCGTAAGACACCATGCCATGGCCTGAGGATCCCTCAAATTTGCATAGCATTATTCAAAGGCGTCATGGTTCGGAGGCACCATCTTCATGGCCCGAGAACATCATTTCATTGCCCGAGAATCCCTTATCATACACTTCATGCCCCAGGACATCAAGGTCCAAGGAAATCATATTTAACTGTCCAAAGACAACCTTCATGGTCCAAAAGGAATATGCATCATGTTTAAAGTTCTGCGCAAATGCATGTCGGCAACATCTTTTCATCTGCAGGTGACCAGCAAGCAACCGCTATCCTAGCAGGAGCGATCTTGATCCAGTTCCTTCAACTGTATCAAACCTAACCTCTCTCATGAACCGTTAATTCACCCATCCCTAGATATTGCGCATGTTCTTATAATGACTTTACCGGTATATCTCGTCGGTGAATCCAGAACTACATACAACCTGATTCCTATAAAATCAGGGATATGTAGGTAGCTCAGAAGCCAGAGTGAGGTCAAAATCTCTCAACCATTTTGCTCGATCAAAATTGGCCATCATATCTTTACCCGACAACTCTTTCATCCTTTTCGGGTAAAGAGGGGGCAGCCGTTGATAATCAATTATTCCCAAAATATTTTTAGTTACATATATACCTTCAAAATCATGCATTAACACCAATTGGTATTTTTTCCATAATTTTTCCATATTTTTTAATTTGTCTGGTATTTTTTATATCCAATAAATGATTACAAAATTGAATCACAAATGATTTCAAAGGTATTTCTTGATTTAATTTATTGTTTATGGTCCTATTAAGATTAAATTGTTCCATAAATAGCAAAATTGGCACGTCTTGGCTATAATTGCAATAACTTTGTAATTATATCCCATATGTATAATTTTGCACTATTTTTTACCAGAAATTAGTCCTTTGTATGTTTAAATACCAAATAATCATTTCTAAATTATTCTCATGCAATAGAATAAATTTTTATAATTAATAATTATGTTATAAACTATTTTTGACTAATTTAATTTAGATATTTAACAAATAGCCAATTTATATTTCAATTTTAGCCTTAATTAAACCAGCCCAAACCCTTAATTAAACTAGCCCATACCCCAAGCCCAATTCCTAATACTACCAGACCTAATGCTGAATAAATCCTGGCTATTGATCAACTTTGATCAACGGTTTAGATTCGTTCTTTCCTAATTTAACATAAACTTATACCCCCAAACCCCTCATTCATTCTTCACTCATCCACCATCACCCCTCTCATTATCTCTAAAATTCCCTTTGCCTTAACCCTACCTCCCCTTCGCCGGCTACTTGATCGCCAATAATAATGGTGGCTCACCACCACCCCTAGCCCTTATGGCTCCCCCATGACTGGATTCTTGCTGTATTGAGGTCCTTAAGGGACCAGTGTCTATTCACTCACCACCTATGGCGTGTTCTCACTGTTCTTAAGCCACTATGGCCCGATTGGGTAAGATCTTCATATTTATCGGCTAAACTTATGGGTTTTTAAATCGGTCTCTCTATTTCTGGGTTATTTTCTAGAAAACCTAATCTTTTGTCCTGTACCTCTTAGATCTGTAGCAAATTTGAGGTTTTTTGAGATATTTTCATTTGTTTTATGAAAAAACCTTTCGATTTCTCAAAGCTTCGATTTATTTTCCCATTAGGGTTTTTGGAAATTTTTTTCAAAAACATATATTTCTTGTCCTTTAATGTTATTCCTTGATTCTCATATGTTTTAATAACTTTTTGTTAAGATTACTTTTTAATCCTAATTTGTTATGTTAAAACCCCATTTTTAACACTATATTATAATCCTGAGTTCATTCTTGCTTGTCGATTATTCTGTGTGTTTGTTCGAAGCCCATGAGTATGTTTCGCTTAGTGATTTGTACCCCAATAATGTCTTACTAGGGTTTCTAATTTATCTCTTTCTGGCTATACTCAGTACTTGTTATTCATGGAAGTTTATAATGTTTCCCTTAGTATTAGTACTATTTTTGGATTCTTAAATCTCTGATTTCCTAGGATGATATTCTTTATTGATTTCCGGCTACTTTTCCTATTTTCACAACCATTAAAATATTTTCTTACCTTGTTATATGATTGACTGCATTATTGCTCGATTCTTACTGTTATTTCCTTAATTAGAACTCTATGTATCTACCCTTAATTGCTTATTCTATACTTAGGTCTTTTGTACTCTTTCCTTATTTGGTACCTATTCTTTACCGTTTGAAATGACTCCCTTAATTGAGGAAAGACTTGGACTGATTTTACTTTAATTAATTCCAAGTTCTCCAATTACTGAACAATTTGATTATTACCTTATTTACCTAGCTTTCAAACTACTATATATATGCCTTCTTCTACTCTCAGTATACAGGAAAATTAGTTCACAACTCCCTCATACACCTAAAGTTTTTCTGCTCTCTTTATTGCTACTTGCTACTATTACTGAATTAGCCGTTGCTCTTCACTTTGTGTCTATTCTCCTTAACTGGTATGTTCTGATTTCAATTCAAGTCCTAAACACTATATATTTTCTTGCTTTTTGACTTTACTAATTACTAGTCTATTCCTATCTATTATCTGAACTTTCAATATGTTACTAGCCTGTTTAGATTACTGTTAGTGTTGTCCTAAATCAAATATGTGACCAGCATGATATGAGCTTGTCCATTCTTTAGAGTATGTACTGGCTTTACTATATTAGTATATGTTTGAATGGTTATACGTGTATTGGTTTCTGGTTTGCACCTGTTTTGCAAAACTGATTTGTTACCCTAAGTTATTCTGATGCTATGCCAATCATGTTTAGCACTTCTATGTCCTCACTAATGCTATGAAATCCTATACTATGTCATCTCCCAATCACATGAACCCCCCCCCCCCCCAAAGCATTTCTGATTCTATAACTATTTTCTAATTAGCACCTCTAAAATCCATGCCTTACTGCTTGCACTGTTAGCTACTCCTTAATTACAAAAGACTTTTGTTATTATATGTTCACTATGTGTATTATGTGTCCCCAAATCCCAATTCCCTTATATAAATCATGTGGTTAAGATTCTATTTGCTCCGTGATTGATCTGTTGTTTGTTTGATTACAAAATTCTTGTCAAAACTGTTTTACTGCTAAACAACTCTCCTATTTTATAAGACTACCTCAATTGAGTCCTTTTCAATACGATTTTTCCTATCAAAACTATGTCAAGCATTCTCACTCCACTCTTAAAACCTAGGTTCTACCCCTCCTGTGTGTGACTGCCTTGGGATCCCTGTGAGATCCCTCCGAACTCTGATACACTAGGACTGACCCTTCCATACTGCACTTACTCAGTTCATGTTATGAAATTTTGGTGTGAGCATCCTTGAGGTCCTTAGGGAACTCTGACACACCCGTACATGAGACTGGGTATAAACTTGGCATTTGAGGCTATGGAAAATCTGGTATCTTCAGGATACACTTGGGCCTGCTCCAGGCTCCCCATAGTTAACTTCTTCTTTTTCTTTATTTGTTTATGTAATTTATTCGTCTAGTCAGTAATAATTATTTGTAAACAAATATTGGGGATGGCTGGTGAAATTAGAGGGGTCGTTATATAATCATGTTAATATCATTGGGGTAGAAAACATGTCATAGGCTTTACATTATTTATCTCTGCATTCAATTACATGTATTTAGAATCAATACACTCATCCAAATCATGCCAAATATGCACTAGATATCATGTTCCTAGGATTTCAAGTCTACTGTTTCAGCATATCATCCATCACTAATCTATGTTTTAGTTTATCACATAGAAATCCTGCTCCTGGGACAATAACAACATTAGTATAAAAGCTTTTACTCTTGTGCATTCAGAATTCATATTTCAATAATTCTGCAACTCCTGTGTGCATTTAGAAATCATGCCTTAGGGATTCTTTTTTTAACAATCCTGCCATTTGCATGTGCATTTACATTTTGTTTAAGACGTCTAGTTAATTACTGATTCATGAAAAGGTAATAAAAAATAATCTCACATTGTGATGTTTTTCTGAATAAAACTTGTAACAATCTCTGCATTCTCATATTCGTATCAAGTAGAACAACATGATCTAATGGTAAAATGGCTTCTGAACTGTTAATGATTCTAGTAACTATTATGCTTGATCCCACACCTAGGCAAGCCTGACGTGATGAGTCTATAATACAGGAAAAGTGTTTTTGCTTGTGTTTACCACTTAAAGATTCACAGGTTTAAAATCAGTAAGCAAACTGATTAGGGCCCTGCTGTTGAGTTTATACAACAAAGTTGCATATTTTCTGTGTATTGAAACTCACTTAGATATCCCACTTAGGATTCTGTCTAATAAATTGCCTCTTGTTTGTGTTTGAGACGTGTTATTTAAGTTCATTATCTATGGAGGTAAATCTAGGCCTCTTAACTATTTTTCCTACATTACTTGTTAAAGTCCTAATTGTTCTTTCCTGTTGCCTAGAATTTTATCATTTTTTTAAAAAAAAACTTAGGGGTTTGTCTAAAACTACCTATGTTTAGAGGTCCTAATATCGAGACGAGTAACAGCACGCATAGAGATCGTTAAATAATACTCGCCAAATAACTGCTAAGGGGTGGGATAAAGGGTATATATGGTATGATGACTACGTGCTAATGTCACGTGTAGCCTCTCATTGAGGAGTGGTTACCGGACATTGTGTGGGGTGATTCTGTAGGCTAACCAACCTAGGACCCATCCTTCCTAATTCCTGATGTTTAAACTTTACTTTTCACTATATATTTAACTTGTTCAAGTCTTTTCCATTTGTCTCATTACTTGAGTCATACAATGTCCAAAACATGCCTTTATTTGCAAGTATGTGTTTAAAATATTTATTTGTTAAAAGGACTAATTCATAAGTATAAGTAACTAATTCATAAGTATAAGTACGGCTAGGACCCACCGTTGTGGACCTAGAGGGGTGCCTAACACCTTTCCCTCTATGTTATTTCGAGCCCTTAACCAAAATATCTAGTAATGCAAACTAGTCTAAGAGTTAATCGATCTACGTGCCCTAACGCACCATAATCCATTAGGTGACGACTCTTCGAAAACCCAAATTCTATCCGCGGAGGGAAAAAAAGGGGGCGTGACAATGCTTAGCCTTATGCAAATATGGAGGCAAGGCTTAGGCTCATGACAGATTTGAGACAGAGCTTAGTCTCATGCAAGGGGAAGGCAGCGCTTAGCCTTATACAATTATGGAGACATGGCTTAACCTCATGCAAGATTTGATACACGCCTTAGTCTCATGCAAAGAGAAGTCAATGCTTAGCCTTACACAAATATGAAGGCAGGGCTTAGCTTCATGCAAGATTTGAGACATAGCTTAGTCTTATCTATGATTTGAGACACGGCTTATTCTTACGCAAGGAGAAGGCAATGCTTAGCCTTATGCAGTGAACAAGTAGCGAATAGAAGCAGAATGTGTCTTAGCTTGAGATATATTTTTTGTTTGGTGGCTCGATAGATAGTTATTTTGTTGTGTGTATATATTTGCGAGTGCTCCTGTTATGTCCACTGTGCCTGCACCAGAAGAAAAAATGTATGTTTTGCAAGGGGAGGTTGGTTCGATCCTTTGTCTACTGGTTGTGCTTTGTTCCATTATGGAGGCCCTGTTTGAGTTGCCCTAGGTAACAGCTGGCTGTCACGAAAATAAAGTTTTCGAAAATATGCACTTATTGATGAAAATAGAGTTATTTTAGAAAACATAGTGAAATTTTAAGTAATTTTAGGTGAACTAATGACTGTAACGTATTTCTGAGACACTGCAGTTTTCTTGTATTAGAATTTTGAGGGTCCTCCTCAAAATTCTGCCCCAGTTTAGTAAATGATCCTTCAACTATTTGCGTGTGACAAAACTTGTTGAGCCTTCTCTAAAATTTTAAGAATCGTTCTCAAAATTCTGCCCCCATTTTTTTATCCAATTTTTGACTATCTGGCATATGATGGCGTTGGATGGACTTACTCCGGAATTTTGAGGGTCCTTTTCAAAATCCTGCCCCAGTTTCTGGTGCTAGGGAACATGAAGATTTTATTAAGATATGACCGAACCCAGAGGGATGCCTACATATCCCCAATTAAATGGGAATCAGGTCAAGCGTAGTTCAGTTACATCGGATAAAGAAATGCAAAGAATCTAAAAATATTATCTATTGACTGTGTATAAATTGATTGGTTTCAGCCAAACTTCTCCGTCTATATCTGCAAGTATGCGTGCTCCTCCTGTTAGCACCCGATGAACCATGTAAAGACCTTGCCAGTTGGGAGGGAATATCCCTTTGGCTTCATCTTGATGCGGGAAGATCTTCTTCAGCACCAGCTGTCCTGGTGTGAATTCCCTTGGTTTGACCCTTTTATTGAAAGCTCTTGACATTCTATTCTGATAAAGCTGACCGTGATATACTGCATTCATTCTCTTTCCATCTATACGGGCCAGTTGCTCATAGCGGCTCCTTATCCATTCTGCATCGCTGAGTTCGGCTTCCTGTATGATTCTTAAAGAATGAATTTCTACTTTGGCTGGAATGACAACTTGGGTACCATAAACCAGTAAATAGGAAGTTGCCCAGTTGATGTGCGGACCGTAGTACGGTACCCCAATTGGGAAAATGGTAACTTCTCGTGCCATTGTTTGTGGTTCTCTACCATCTTCCTTTGTATCTTCTTGATATTTTTGTTGGCATCTTCTACAACTCCATTCATTTGAGGCCTGTATGTTATAGATTTCTTGTGCTTGATTTTGAACGTTTCACACATGGGTTTCGTAAGATCACTATTGAGATTGGCGGCATTATCAGTGATAACGGACTCGGGAACTCCGAATCGGCACACAATACGATCCTTGACAAAATGTATGATAACTTTCATGGTTACAACTTTGTAAGATACGGTCTCTACCCATTTTGTAAAGTAATCAATGGACACTAAAATGAACCTATGCTCGTTTGAAGCAGTAGGCTCGATCGGATCGATGACATCCATTTGTAAGGCCCCATGAAAATTTGTACTCAAAACCTGAAAGCTCATAGTGCCAAGTTAGGTATATGCGTTTGAGACCCTTTGGATTGATCTGTGCATTAGAAATTTAAGGAATAATGTTTTCTAGAAAATTATGTTTCTATGGTCCATTATGCAATCACAGATTAGCTATGCGGACCGCATAGTCGCTGCAGAGTCAGCCAGTATGATGGTTAATTTGAGGTCAAATATGTGGCATATTATGCGATCGCATAATCACTAGGCGGACCGCATAGTCATCGCATATTCCCCTTAGAATTTTTGTAAGGGGCAGTTCTGTAGTTCATTATGTGGCTGCAGAACAGGTGTGCGGACCGCATTTTTGTCGCATACCCAGATAGTTTGTTTAGGTTTTGGGGCCATTTTTGCGGTCCATTCTGCGGGCCGCATGTGCATTATGCGATTGCGTATGCGATCGCAGATCGTGTTGGGGCTCCTATTTTCTAACTTTGAAAACCCGACCCCATCTCATTAAAAATACCCCCATTAGACCATTTTTCTATTATTTCACTGCATATAGAATGAGAGAGGAAGTTCTAGAGAGAGAGGGAGTAATCTCCATCAAGTCCCCACTCAATCCTTGTCCCAAATCCTTGAAGATTGTCAAGTGAAATTACTAGGGCTTCACACTAAGGGGTCGTTTGGTAGGGTGCATAAGAATAATGTTGAATATGGTGTATTAATAATGCTAGTACTAGTTATGCTTGCATTAGTTATGCTGGTATTACTTATGCTGACATAATTCTTATTCATTGTTTGGTTTGATGTATTGAAGTATTGCACAATTTCTAAAAGAATTGTTTGTTTACAAAAATACCTTCAAAACTAGTCCACACTCTAACTTTTTAAAAGAAGCATATGTTGAGAAATATTTTTATATTTAAAAAACTTCAAAAAATTATTTTATTTGTCGACCTATATTGTAAAATAAAATTAAATATTTATTTATAAAAAAATATGCTAAGTATTTATTTATTTACTAGGGATATAATTTTATTTCTCAATCTTTATATTATTTTGAACTTGCCTTAATATACTAACTAGCATATTTTAATCAAGCATAAATTTTGAAGGACAATTTTAGCTTTTACTAAGCTAATGCATGCATTAAAATCCATTTCATTGCTAATACCATTGTTTTCTATGTATTAGTTATGCATAGGATAATACCAAATAGGATGTATAACTAATGCTAGCATAACCAATGCATAGGATAAAAATGTCTATCAAATAATGTATTATTAATACACAAAACCAATGCATGCATTAGCTTATCTAATGCATCCTACTAAACAACCCCTAAGAGGTAAGAACTTGTACCCTCATCTATAATTTCGAAATTTATATTAAAATAAGTAATTAGCAAGTGAGTTCATGGGTATATGGTCTAATAATCTTGCATGCATAAAAGATAATGGGGTATGGGGAGGTTGTGAACCAAAAAGATAACAATTGTGGTATAGAATGATGAAAATATCTCACAAAAGGGTCCTAAAATCACTGTGCACACTTAGTACTTGATAATTTACTTAAATGAGCTAGAATCTTAATTATGCCTCTAATTCTTGGTTCAACTTGTAATTTTCATAAAATGGATCAAAGTTGCTAGAAAATTCCGGAATTTATTATAAGGATATAAGGAAAGCTTTATTGAGGTATGTATGGCTAAAATCCTCTCGTCTTAGAAATTGAGCCTTCATGGTGCCCGTGCAAATGTTGTAAGTCCGAAACTTGATTGACAATGTACTTGTTATGTCAAATGAATTGATGTTGCGAAAATGTATGTGGAAGGTGCTTTCTCCATGTGTTTAATGTGTTAGTCATTGTAAATCGAGGATGTGTGGAGAGCATGAGCCATGTGCTAAATGCCTAAATGTCAAGTCAAGGTTACATTGTGATTAATATGCCGAACTAGATGATTCCTCTCTATACTTATAACTTAAATTGCTTTTGTATGTGCCTATGATCTTAAATGGCAAGGTTAATGATTAAAATGGGAATAATGTGAAACGTGAGTTATGGAATGTGGTAATTGGGGCCCCAACAGATGAGCTAATACATGTAAAACCAAAGACTGAAGTGAGATGATTAACGAAAAAAGGGTAACGTCTTAGTAAGATGGCTTAGCTGATTGGGCCGTGATCGGACACCATGTTATACACACATGGTGGTAATATATTGATAATAGAAACTAAAAAGTAAAAAGGAGATAAGGGTAACATCTTGGTAAGACCGCGTAGCCAATCGGGCCACGATCGGACTTCATTAAGGAAGTGGTGGTAATGTGGATGATGATGCAACAATATGGAATGCCCCAATCTAAAATTTCAAAAACTATGTGAAAATTATAATAACCTCTTATATTGTTGACATGGTGCTTATTTGAAGCTTTGTAGTCCTTATGATTTCTTTTTACTCTTGTATAGTTGTTCTTTCTAACAGGATGGTGTTTAGTTATACATACTAGTACTATTCCATGGTACTAACATCCCTTTGCCTGGGGCGCTACATTTTTAAATGAATGTTGGTGGCTCCATAGCGGATAGTGCCGATCGAGTGTAGCGAGCATCCTCCTCTCAGAGTCTTGGTGAGCCCATTTCTCCTTCCAGGGGTTATGTTGTAAATATTTTGTTATAGGCATCCACTTTTGGGGTATAGCCGAAGCCTTGTTGCTGACGTTGTCATCATTGTCGTTTGTATACTTAGAGGCTCCGTAGACGTTGGTGTGGGTTATGAACAGGTGTTGGATGGGTCAATGAACTATGTTGTAACTCTATACTCTAGTTCTTCTAAACTATAACTATATGAAATCTTGAAAGCTTAACCATGGTTTAAGGTTTGTGGCATGAAAATAGTTTAACAATGTGAATGTTCAAATTTGCTATTGTCTAAATAAACGCAAGCATGGTTCCCTTAACCGTGTTGAGTTGGGTAGAAAAGTATTAATAAGGCTTGCTCAGTTGGAGTTCACTCGATTGGGTGCAGGCCGCGCCTCTCGAGGTTGGGGCATGACAAACTCGGTATAAAAACCTAAGGTTTTGAAGTGTCATATGATGTCTTGGAGCCATGTCTAGTAGAGTCCTTCTTATAGGTGTATAGTCGACCACATCTATAAGTTGGAGGCTACTTGGGCATTTAGGAATAACACCCTTCTTTGATATTATGGATCGTGCGACAAGGTCTGTTACAAAACTATTCCCCCTTTAACTAGTGCATTGTTCTATCTTTTAGTATATAGCACCTAAGAAAAAAGCGAGAATTGGCCAAGAAGCCAATGCCACTTAGGAGTGGCTGATGAATCAATGCTTAATATTGCGGGTGAGGGTAGTCGCCCTGCTATCACCCTGCCTAGTTCTCCTATTCTAGAGAAGACTACCCCAGTTCCTACACCTGCGGAGGGTATTACTATCCCGCCCATTGATACTCTTATTTTGCTTCCAGCACCAGCTTCTATATTTGGTATTTCTGATGGGGATCTTAAGGAAGCTATTCAGATGTTGACTCAGCTAGTGGCCTCTCAGGCCCAGAGGTCAAATATTGTACCCAATTTATCTAGACACCAAGAGGATTCCACCAGTTCTAAGGTGAATAGATTTCTTTAGTTAGACCCTCTAGTGTTTACGGGTGCCAATCCAGAAGAAGACCCTATGGATTTTATTGATGAGATGCACATGACCCTCAGGTTTATGTGTGCAACTGAGATAGAGGGAGTAGAGTTGGCTGCCTACCATCTAAAAAGGGTGGCCTATACATTGTTTAGCATGTCGTTCAATAGTTTGAGGCCATGAGCAACTCCATTTAAGGTATTATGACTTGGACGCATGGTCAGAATTGAATTGCGTGGAATTTAGAGTTGATTTGGAAAGAGAATTCTCATTTCGGAAGCTTTAAGTTGGAAGAATTGACTAAGAATGAATTTTTGAGTAAATGACATCAGATTCAGGATTCAAAGGTTCCAGCAGGTTCGTATGATAATTTCGAACTTGGGCGTATGTCTGGATTGGGTTTTGGTACACCCAGGAATATTTCGGGACCTATTGTAGAAGTAAGCATTTTTGGAAGAATTTCATAAATTTGGGTGGAAGTGCATTTCTGTGTTATCGATGTCCATCCGGGATTCTGAGTTTGGGAATGGTGTAGGCAGCGCGATCAGAAGTGAATTCGGAGATCCAGGGGTCATTTTAGAGTCAGTTGGCTGAAGATAGAAATTTGAAAGTTTTTTTAAGAAGTTTGACTGGAAGTGGATCTTTTGATATCTGTGATGACCCGGCCAGTCTTCTTAAGAATTAACATCATGATCCCCTATTAACTGCTTCCCCCAAGTTTGTTTCTGCTATTGTGAGTTGTCGGGAGGAAATATTTGGAGTTTCGGAGGGTTTTGGGACACCTAGTCCCTAAATGAGAGCTTAAGTTCTGGAAATTTGACCGTAGTCAGAACAATGTTAAGAAGGCCTCGGAATAGAATTCTGATGGTTCCGTTAGCTCCGTTAGGTGAATTCGAGTTTAGGAGCGTGTTCAGATTGTATTTTGGAGGTCCGTAGCTAATTTAGGCTTGAAATGCCGAAAGTTGAATTTTTGAATTTTCTAGTTCGATAGTGAGATTTTCATCCAAGTGTCAGAATTGAATTCCAGAAGTTGGAGTAGCTACGTAGTGTTGAATGTGATGTGTGTGCAAAATTTTAGGTCATTCAAACGAGGGTTGATAGACTTTTTGATCGAAAGTGTATTTTGAGAGTTTTTAAAGTTCTTAGACTTGAATCCGATTCAAATTGATTGATTCGATATTGTTTGAGTTGTTTTGAAGAGTATATGTTTGGATAGTGGTATATGACTGATTTGTACTTTTGGTTGAGGTCTCGGTGGCCTCGGGATGATTCCGGTGGTTAACGAGAAGTTTGGAGTTTAATGTTTACTGCTGAAGTTTCAAATCTTCTGTCATAACCGCACCTGGACCGCAGGTGCAAGCCCGCAGAAATGAAAAGGAAAGTCGTATATGCCGCCAAGAGTAAGATGGACTGGAACCGCAGATGTGGGAGTAAGAACGCACCTGCGAGGTCGCAGGTGCGGGAAGCATGTCGCAGGTGCAGATTTTAGGACGTTAGTGAGTTTCGAGGATTTAGTTTCAAAAAGTTAGAAATTGATTTGGGAGCTCGAGATTTTGCGATTTTGAGAGGGATTTTCACCTGGGTGTTTTAGGTAACCAATTCTTACTCAGTTTTGATTGTTTTCCACGAATCTATGCTTAAATTCGTCCTTTAAATTCGAATTTGGGGCGGAAAAAATGAAGAAAAGTTGGAAATGTTCTTAGACCTAGCATTTGAATTTGGTCATGATTTTGATATCGGATTGGGATAGTTTTGATATTAATGAACTCGCGAGAGTATGGAGATTCTAAAACTATCAATTTTACCCAATTCCGAGAAGTGGGCCCAAGGGGCATTTTGGTTATTTTACTTAATTTTGCGTAATTGCTTAGAATTTGTTTGTAGAATCAGTTACTTGAAGTGTTATTTACATTATACAATTGAGTTGAATAGATTCGCGCCATTTGGATTCGAGTACTCGTGGCGAAGACGTGGTTTCGGGTTGACTTTGAGCCGTTTCAAGGTAAGTGGCTTACCTAACCTTGTGTGGGGGACATTCCCCTTTGGATTGGTATTGTGACAATTGAAATGCCTTGTACGTGAGGTGATGAGTGCGTACTTGTGCTAATTGTTGAAAATTAAAATATCTTTAATTGTGTTTTTCTTTCCTGCTTACACTACTTGGAATTTAAGCCTGCTGTTAGCCTAGAGAAGCATGTCTAATTGATTTAAATGCTCTATTTGCTTTAACTGCCTTATTTGCATTACATGAATCACGCTAAGTTAGAATTATCTATTTTACTTTGGTATGAAGTTGAGCTTAATTGAGTATTCCTTTTTGCTATCATTGTGTGTATTACTTTGGGACCACAGGAAGGCATCCCGGGAGATCCCCTGTACGAATTTAGGATTGCGCTGAGGTGTGGGTTACCGAGACATCCCTGGCACATAGATTAAGGATACCAAGAGATCCCTAGCATATATCGAGGATACCAAGAGATACCTAGTATATATTCAGGATACTAAGAGATCCTCGGGATAGTGAGAGATCCCCAGTTATTATCCTTGCGATCGTTTTAGCCTCTGCTTCAGTTATTGAGTTCCTTACTTTCTCATATTATATTCTTATTGTTATCTTTCAACTGTATTGCTTATCTTATTATGTCATACCTTATATTTTTATTTCATCTCAGAAGGACCCTGACCTTCTTCGTCACTATCCGATTGAGGTTAGGCTTGACAGTTACTGAGTACTGCTATGGTGTACTCATGCCCTTCCTGTGCATGTCTTTCATGTGCAGATCCAAATACCTCTACTCAAACTTACCATCCTTGAGGCAAGGCGACCTTTTGGAGTCTTCGAGGTATATCTGCCGCGTCCGCAGACCGAGGAGTCTCTCTCCATTTTTCTCTTATAGTTACAACCTTTCTATATTTACTTTGTTTTAGACAATCTGGAATTAGAGCACTATGTAGTAACCTTAGCTTGTGATTTCATGAGATTCCGGGTTTTGGGAAAAATATTAGTTTTCAATAGTTGATATTGTGTATGCCAAGCGGCACTATTGAATACTGTTTTTTTCACTATTTTGGTTTTTATTTGTTTTTCTTCCACAAATTGGTTTACTTTCCGCATTTTTAGGCATACCTAGTCGTAGGGACTAGGTGCCATCACGATAGTTCACGTAGGGCGAACCAGGGTCATGACAAGTTGGTATCAGAGCTCTAGATTCATGGGAGTCATGAATCACAAGACGGTTTATTAGAGTCTTGCTGATCAGTACGGGGACTCTATAATTATCTACGAGAGGCTATATAACTTTTAGGAAAATTTCACTTCATTTGATTTCCTTGTCGTGCGATATTTTGATGTCACAATTTAAAACTCTGCCTTCTATTCCCTCACAGATGGTGAGGACACGTGCTACCCGAGATGATCAGGCACCTGCGCCCCCTACTACAGCCGTCAAAGGATGGGGCCGGGGTATAGGCCGAGGACGCACACATGGAGCAGCTAGAGCACCCATGCGTGCTGCCACCGAGGTACCACCAGCAGTTCCAGTCAGAGTCCAAACACCTGATACGCTTACTACTACTATCATTACAGTGCTTCAGGAGACTCTTGCGTAGTTCATGAGCATGTACACCACTCTAGCTCAAGCAGGTTTGCTTACCCTTGCAGAAGCCACATCTCAAGTAGGGGGAGGAGCATAGACTCCAACCGCTCCTCTTGAGCAACTAGTGCATGTTGTTCAGGTCCCAAAGATTATTCATGTACAGCCGGTAGTCCCAGGTCAGCCTGAGTAAAGGTGAGAGCTTCAGAGGATGACAATCGGAGACTTGAGAGGTTCAAGAAGTATGATCCTCCTATATTCAGTGGAATAGCATCAGATGATGCATTAGGATTTCTGGAAAAGTGGTACCGTATTCTTCGTACCATGGGTATATCAGGATTGAGCGGGGCTTCATTCACCACTTTTCAGCTTTGAGGAGCTGCTTATGAGTGGTGGCGCACCTATGAGTTAGATAGTCTGGACGAGGCTGCTTTGATAACTTGGACCCAGTTTTCATATCTATTCCTGAGAGAGTATGTTCCTCAGAGTCTCCAGAATGCATGGCGCGCAGAGTTTAAGCATTTGTGCTAGGGTACTATGACTATCTCGGAGTATGCTGTCCGTTACACTAGTTTGGCTAGACATGCACCAGCCTTGGTTTCTACTGTTCGCGAGAGGGTTCGCCGGTTCATTGAGGGGCTTATACCCAGCTTCAGGGCTAGCATGGCTCGTAAGTTGGAGATGGATATTTCTTATCAGTAGGTGGTGAGCATTGCTAGGAGGATTGAGGGTTTGCATGCTAGGGAAAGACATGAGTGAGGGCCATGAGGTCTCGATAGTTGGGTCATTATTCTGGTGCCCGTGCCCCAGCGACAGGTCATCATGGTAGGGGTTATGTGAGTCTCCATGTTCATTCAGCTCTTCCATCATCCAGTGGTATTCCAGCTCCTCCTAGGCCTCAGGAACCTTATTATGTAACTCAAGTATCTAGTGTGCCTCCTGCGCGGGATGGTTTCAGAGGTCAGTCCAGCAAACCTAGCTCAAGCTAGTCACAGCCGCCACGTCCTCACAAAGCTTGTTTTTAGCATGGTGACACAAGCAATGTGGTGAGGGATTGCCCTAAACATGGGAGGGGTGCGCCCCCATAGTCTTCCCAGCCACAGCACGCTCCTCAGAGTTCTCAGGCTATGATCACAGCACCAATTGCTACCTTGATCGAGGCCAACCCTGTAGTACTACAAAGTAGCAAGGGAGGTCGAAGCAGCTTTTACCCGAGAAAGTCAGGATCGATTTCCATAGGGAGCTAGATATTGGAGTTGAGTTTTCTATCTAAATTGGAGTTGCGTAATTGTTCCAAATTGCACTTCTAAACATTGTTGGTTTTGATTTTATTACTTCTAATTTTATACTACTAGGATGCTAAATTAGACTAAGTAAAGCTCAGATTAAACTATTGAGAGTTGTTCAAATAGATAAAAGGCACTAGAATAGTGACTTTCTCCTAGGTGGGTAATTGATGGATTCTTGAGTCTAAGGCTGGATTGTCATATTTGGGGAGTATAATATAACCATTGCACGATTCTACTCACTCCATACCTCTCGGTACTTCGAGTGATTTTGCCTGAATTAACTTTCTCAAGACCAATTGGGTATGCATATTTGTGCAAGCAATTGAGGTTCAAGTTAGGTATTACTATTTCTAAGTTTACCCCTTTAATTGGAGCTATCAATTTCTTGACTACGCCCCAATTCCTTGTTGGACCAATTTGATGGACTTAGGCTCTCTTTCTCAAGAAGAGCCAAAGTCTACTAGGCATAAACTAGTGTTTGCAACCACTAATTCAACATTAAATCCCTAAACTAGCCCAAATACCAAACACCCATAGACAATCAAGCATCAAAATACAAGACCCATCAATTTCTCACACTAGGGTTGAGCCAAAACCCTAGCTAATGGGTCTAGCTACTCATAATTGTAGAAGAAAACAAAGAAATAGATAAACAAAAACCCATAATAATTAATTACTAGATAAAACTTGAAGATTCAGTGATGAAATTAAGCTAAAATTAATCAAAATGGTAAAAGAGACATGTTCACGAGCGCAGCTCTGTCCCAAAATCTAACTGATAACCTAAAAGTAGGAGAAGAAACTATTTATACAAGGCTGAAAATTCTGGAAAAAATTCTCTTGTGCGGCTAATGCGAAGCGCACAAAATTGAGTGTGGCCGCACTAAGGCTCTTGGCTTGACTAATCTTCTCTCTGAAGTTGGCCACTGCGAACCGCACAAAATGCACCGCGGACGCAGTGGCTTCGATTGCGGTCCACATAAAATGGAGCGCGAACTACATTGGGCATCATCCTCCAATCTAGGAACTCTCTGATTTTTGGCAATACAGACTGCACAAAGTCGAGTGCGGCCGCAATGAAACCAATGCGGACCGCACAAAATCCTTTGTGGTCGCATTCTTCATCTTTGAGGACCGCACAAAATGGTGTGTGGCCGCACTGGCCCTGTTTGACTGAGCTTGGTCTTGTCTTGGTACTTGTGCAAGTTTCACTCCTTTTTGAGCTGGTTTTTGACACCTTGACACCTTGATGATCAAACCTGCAATCAAGCACAACTTGTGAGTCTTATGGACTATTTTATACACATTTCTAATCAAAACTTAAGCAAGAAGGAGTGTAAAATTCATCATAATCCGTAGTTATCAACTTTCCCAAACTTAAGCTTTTACTTGTCCTCAAGCAAAAAAAATAAGACCCACCATTCAAGAGCTAATCAAAGAAAATTCAGCTGACCTAAAGTAATCTCATCTAGCCTCAATTGGGACTAACAATTGCCCTCAATTCAAATGAATTATTAACAACATTCACTCTTTTAAACATCATGGATTTAGTGCGACACAAGAGAATCAAGAATTGACTCAACACATTAAATAACTCTTTCTTTTACTTTGGTCAAAGCCAAACTCACACATCCCCGACTCTCCCTAAGCAAACCTCACATTTAAGATAGTAGCACTCAGAACAAGGTTAATAGAAATACACTCATCTCTCTCAAGAAAAAGTCACAAGTCCGGCTCTAAGTACCATATGATTGCCCCTTATGTGAGTCACCACTATTGTAAGTTTCATTCAGCTAGATATCATATATGGCTTTTGTGGAGACAGTGTGAACACTTTTGGTTCAGGGTAGGAAATGTTTGGTCTATGTAGGTTCTATGTTCCCTTTAGCACTTCTTTTGCTTATTTTGGCACACATTCACTTGACTTTTTAATTCATTTCACTTCTTTCTAAGGGCTTAGAGAGACACACTGTCACACTTTCTTGTTCATTTCAAATCTTTTCTCCTTTCTGAACTTTCCACACCTTTCATTCTTTGCTTTTATTGAATCCCTTTATTCATTTATACCTTGTACATTCTTTTTGTCTTTTTTGCTTCTCTTTCTTTTTCATTGCCTTTCCTTTTCTTCATTTTTACCACTTTTTTGCAATCCTCGTCTCTCCCCCCAAACTTATAGTTTTTCCATGCGCTAAGAAAAGATCGGGTACCAAGGGAGAGTGTCTTTAGAAAGAGCAAAGGCTTGTATCGTGGTTCTTGAAAGAAAAAGGTTTAAGGCTCAAAAGGGTTGACTAGGTATTTTATCATTGGTAGGATATGGAAGTGTTCAAGATATCATTTGGATAAAGGAGAGCCTATAATCATGTCTCAAGTCAAATTCCACTTAGGATTTTGCCTAGACGTTTTCAGGGCAAGTTCTAGACCAATGGCTCGGGACTAGGATTTGCAATGCAATTTCTCACCACACAAACTATGGGATCACTAAAGACATAGAGTCGGGGGGCCACAACAACCTTGGATAAAATTTGAGCAAACAACTGTCCCAAAAAAACCACTTGATGATTATCGGCCAACACAAGAGTCTCAAAGTCACAACCTTCACCATCATACACACAACGATTTGTTTTTGATCATGAGATCAAAGACGAATGTGTTAGGCCCAAGTGAAGCTTTTCTTGAGGCACCCTTACCACTAACTACTAAAAATCAAAAAGAAAACAGACACAAACCCTTAAGAAGGTTGTCACGCCATCCATCATCGGGAAAAGCAACCCGGTTCGCACAAATTCCACTTTTGGAAAGAACCGTGGCATTAAGAAAACTAAAGGATTATTGCAAAAACTCAAAACAAGAAGCTATAAACATAAAATAAGAAACTAAGAAAAGGAATAATTCGAAAAGTAAACCGAACATGTATAAGAGGGGGTTTAATCGAATATATAATAGGGAGATGAATATATACATAAAAACATAACTTTTATATACAGACCCAAAGTAAAACGTACGAAAAATGTAATGAAAAGCTGATATTATATAAATACCAAGGATAAAAAAACAAGAAAGAAAGAAATCATAAAATCTATCATATGTGCAGTCATCCAAATCTAAATAGTACCCTCTCAAATGAAAGCTAGCATTGTCCTCACATGTGAAGAAGAAACTCCCTATGGGCCCTCTGTCTGCATAGGGTCCTAAGTCTGGGTCCCCGGATCCTTTGTCTGCTCAGGAACTTATGAATGGCTGCCTGTGATCTGTGGCTCTGCTGGGACCTAGGCCTAGACCTGGACCGAGTCCTGGGCTGAATCCTGAGGCAGGCTGGAGTAACCCTCTTGCGGGTCCGCCAACTGTATAACTGCATCATCTGATCCGGGTATCACCCTCCTCCTCTTGGACGGCTTATCGGGCTCTAGCACTAGCTGCGGCTGGGCTACTAGTGCTGGGTCCTGGAATAGCAAATCTAAAGGTAGGTGGTACACCTTCAGCCTATCAACCTCGATCCATAACTCCTTCACGGACTCTTTGGAAGCCCAAGTTTTCCACATCTTCTTGGTCTCCCTAGCAAGCTCCTTGAGAGTCTTTCCATGTGACTCAACGACGTCTGTAAGCAATTTTTGGTTCTCAAAAATATTCTTCTGTGGGACCTGAAGGGTAGAGGTGCTGATTGGGCTGCCACCGTAGTAGGTAGTAGAGACAACTTAGAAGAAGCTGTCTGCATCCAGTTGTTGATGTTGGGGAGGGCCTAGCTCAAACTGTGGGCAGTGACTGGGTATGCAGTAGTATAGGGTATGTCCGGCACTATAGAAGTGGCTGGACCCGAAGCCATGTCTGCTGAAATTGGAAGAGGCTGAGTAGGAGCCACTACCCTTACTTGCTTCAGACTGGTCAGTTGGAGAAGTGGATTTTCCCTTGTCGTGCTTTCCTTTAGGGTTGTCATCACTATGCAGGTTGTACTAGAAGAACGGTGCCTTTGGCCTCATCTTCACATCAAACCTCTGCTTATCCACCTCTAAGTCCTCCAGGTACATGATTAGGAAGCTGGGGAAAGGATAGTTTATATCACCTTTATTCACCACCTGTGTAATGACCCGGGACATCATATTCCTAACGTTAATCGGGTACCCCACCATATTCAATGCTACCAATATTTACCGGTAAAGAGGGAGTGAGTTATCGTGGGTGGTAGGGTCGATTATACTGCAGACGAATGTCTCCCACCCCTTGGCGTCAAAGTTCAATGTCCACCTCAATATCTTCAACCCCGCAGTCAACTACTCGAGGGTGATACCTGGGATTGCCAAGTACTTCGCCAACCATGGACGGGCTTCTTCAACTAAGTTCTTCTTCTCTAAGTATAAGTCCTCATCCTCCTCCAGAAAACCCAAATAGTCATTTATTGTTTTGACATAAAATTTGACCTTCAAGTTTCGCAATTTGGTGACTGTGGTGCTCTTTTTGATGTGGGCCACATTTATGTAGAACTCCTTCACCAAGTGCTCATTGGCATCTCTCACCTTGCCTATGAAATAGTCCCATCCCGCTCTCACTCTGAACTGCCTCAACACACTGGGGTTGTGAGGCTCGAGGTCATGAATAATGAATTTTTGCTCGGGTATTTATTTTCTCCCGGGCCACCACCCTCTAAACTTATGGTAGGAATTCTCGCTCACGAACTGATCCTGCTATGCCTCCTGGTTCCTAGTTCTTTTCGCCCCACCTACTTAGGGATCACCACTTTCTACTTCTTCCCTTTCTTCTCCTGCTGCAACCTCTTCGGATAATGAATTTGTAGAGAGGTGGAGTACTCATCCTCACTGGTTGCAGCTGAGCCCTCAGACGACCCAGAAGATAGATGCACTAAAGCCTGAGTAGTGGGGGATGCTGGAGGTGTGTCTCTCAACTTGTGCCTTTCCGGCTGGGCAGGAACATATTTTGGCACAGAGTTTGAAAATGCCTCCCGGGAGGGGTCATGCTCACTCCGTGACGGGTCAATTGCTCTCTCAGCAGCTTTTATAATTCTCCTTGTGTTCTTAATGTTCTGTCGGACTTGTGGGGTCAACTTTATCATTCCTTGTTTTCCACCTCGGGAGGACTCTCCTCTTCCTGGTTGTTTAGCAGCTTTGCCTAGTGATTTTACCATTGTCTGCAAATCACATTCATTCAGACTTTGTTACTATCCAGGAAAACAGTAAAGTGCAAAGTTGCAAAAAAATTGACGCAGATTGTATGAAAAGTGCAGAGTGCCGACTGCACAAAATGCAGTGCGGCCGTAAAGAGGCCATTGCGAACCACACAAAATCTATTTCGGTCCGCATAGAGGTGGGGTTCAGAATACCCACTCTCTGAATCTATGCACCACAAATTGCAGTAAATGCCATTGCGGTCCGCATTGAGGAATTGAATACCGCGCAAAATGCACTGCGGCCACGATCCTCAATTGTTTAGATTCCAGGACTTTGTCATTGTGGTCCGTACAAAATATCATTGTGTACCACACAAGGGCACCGCAGAACGCACAAAATCCATCGCGGTCCGCACTGAGTGACCAACAGTAACACCATCCTAGGTTTGTTGATTTGTTCAATTTTAGTCCAATTTTACCCCTATTGATGAGTCCCTAAGTGTTGGTTCAGTGATTTAACTGCCTAAACCTACTTTAAACTAAAATTAACTAACTTACGCTACAAAAATGAAAGAAAAACGGGCAGGGAAAGAAGAATAAACAAAGGAAACAAAAGTTTAATGAAAATGATAAAATTAAACAAATGAAAAGGGATTAAAGTACCAAAAGTAAGATGCTGAGATGATGAGTAGTTGATTACGTGTAATAGAGAGAGATGAACAGTGATTTTTTTTATGCTCTAAGAGTAAAGGGATCAAAAAGTTTAAACGGAGGGCCTCAGGTCCTATATATAGAAAAAGGTCACAAGACCTAGCTTACCTACCCACCGCGGACCATACAAAATGGCACTGTGGTCCGCGGTGCTCAAAACCAAAGGGCCCTAATAAAATGACCACTACAGACCGCATAAAATGCAATGCGCCGCAGTGGACCACTGCGGACTGCACAAAATGCAATGCAGTCGTGGTGGTAAACTTCAAAGAACCCCGGGTTTTATCAAAGCACCAGTGCAGTCTGCATTTATTTCTTGCCCTCGCTGAAAGGTCTTTGCGGCTGCACAAAATGAGTGTGGTCCGCATTGAAAACTTCGGATAGTGGTCATTTTCCAACTTTTTCCTGCACTGCATGAATACAATCCTACAGCATCTCACAACCAGTCAGTCCAAAAATAAACCCTACGCTACAAAGAAAAACAAAAAGAAAGGCACATTGGTTGCCTCCCAAGAAGCGCATGATGTAACATTGCGACACGACGCAGGTTACCATCAAATCACTTTAGATGGAGGAGTGCCAACACATGGTATCATCAATCTTTCCCATGTAATGCTTGATCCTGTGCCCATTAACTCTGAAAACCTCACTATTTTTGTTCTTCAAATCAAGTGTACCAAACGGAGTCACAAACACCACTTCAAAAGGTCCACTCCATTTTGACTTAAGCTTTCCTGGAAACAGACGTAACTGAAAGTTGATCAAGAGAACCAAATAACCCACTTTGAACTCCTTGCCACGAGCATATTTATCATTAAGGTACATCATCTCATCCTTGTACAGGGACGAACTGGAGTGGGCATGCAATCGGAATTCATCAAGTTCATTAAGTTGTTCCACATATAGATTTGCTGCCACATCCAATTTATTTAACTTCCTCAAAGCCCACATGGCCTTGTGCTCTAATTCAACCGAAAGATGGCAAGCTTTCCCAAATACCAACCAATATAGAGACATACCCATCCGAGTCTTGTAAGAAGTCCTATAGGTCCATAGAGCATCATCCAACTTCTTTGACCAATCGGTCCTATTTGCACTGACTTTTTTGACAATATACTTTTGATTTCCCTGTTGGAGACTTCAACTTGGCCACTCGCTTGAGGATGATAGGGAGTAGAAACTTTGTGGTTTACACCATACTTTGCAAGTAAAGTGCCTAAAGCTCTATTACAAAAATGGTACCCCTCATCACTTATGATTGCACGAGGAGTGCCAAACCTCGTAAAAATGCTCTTCTTAAGGAATGCAACAACACTCCGGGCCTCATTATTGATTAAATCCACGGCTTCAACCCACTTTGAAACACAGTCCACCGCTACAAGAATGTATGTGTTCCCACACGAGCTAACAAACGGGCCCATAAAATCAATACCCCATACATTAAAGATACCAACTTCAAGAATGGTATTTAGAGGCATCTTATCCTTCTTTGAAATTCCCCCACTCATTGACATTCGTCACACCTCTTCACAAGTTCACTTGAATCTTTGTATAAAGTTGGCCAATAAAACCCACAACTAAGAACTTTAGAAACCGTCCTCGCCCCGCAATGATGGCCACCATAAGGGGAGAAATGACAAGCCTCCAAGATACTCAATTGATCTTCCACCGAGACACACCTTCGGATCATACCATCCGTGCAAATCTTGAACAAGTACGACTCAACCCAATAGAAATCCAAACTATCCCCTTTGAGCTTCTTCTGTTGGTTAGAAGAGAGCTCACACGGGATTATACCAGTCACAAGGAAATTAGCAACATCTGCAAACCATGGAATACCATTTACCGACAACGTAAGGATTTTGTTCGTTGGGAAATGAGTCATTGATCTCTAGGCCATCACGAGGCCTTCCCTCCCCCTCCAAGCGGGACAAGTGGTCTGCCACTTGATTTTCACTACCCTTTCGGTCAACAATCTCCAAATCAAACTCTTGAAGTAACAAGACCCATCGCATCAGTCCAGTTTTGGAATCCTTCTTCGTCATCAAGTACCGAAGTGCAGCATGATCGGTATGAACTATAACCTTAGCACCCGCAAGATACGACCAAAATTTATACATTGCAAACACAATCGCCAAAAGCTCTTTCTCAGTTAGCGTGTAGTTAACTTGAGCATCATTTATAGTCTTGCTCGAATAGTACAGTGGATGAAACATTTTGTTCACTCGTTGACCCAAAACTGCCCCAACCGCAACATCGCTTGCATCACACTAAGCACAAAGGTAAAGCTCCAATTAGGTGTGGCAATAATAGGAGTGGTGGTCAAATTGTGCTTGAGAAGTTCAAAGTCTTGCATACATCTCTCATCGAACACAAACTTGGCATCTTTTTACAATAACTTGCATAGGGGATTCACTAACTTCTAAAAGTCTTTGATAAATCGCCAGTAGAACCCTGCATGTCCATGGAAACTTCTAACTCCCTTGATAGAGGTAGGGGAGGGAGCCTTGAAATCACATAAATTTTTGCTTTTTCCACCTCGATACCATGCTTTGAAATTTTATACCCAAGTACTATGCCCTATTCCACCATGAAGTGGCATTTCTCCGAATTAAGAATAAGATTGGTTTCTTCACACGGGCCAACACTCTATCCAGATTTTTCAAACATGAACCAAATGAATCACCCACAACACTAAAGTCATCCATGAACACCTCCAAAATATCTTCCACAATATCGGTGAAAATGGCCATCATACACTGCTGAAATGTAGCCGGTGCATTACACAAGCCAAAAGGCATCATAGAAAAGGCAAAGGTGCTATCTGCACAAGTGAATGTGGTCTTCTCCTGATCTTATGTAGCAGTCTAGATTTGGTTGTATCCAGAATATTCATCCAAGCAATAGTAGAAGGAACGCCCAGCAAGTCGATCTAACATCTGATCAAGAAAAGGCAATGGAAAGTGATCCTTGCGGGTCACTTTGTTCAACTTGCGCTAGTCCATGAATACCCTCCAACCAATGACTATTCTGGTAGGAATCAACTCATTTTACAAATTTGCAACCACGGTCACGCCACCCTTCTTCGGTACACATTGCACCGGCGAAGTACAAGAGCTATCAGAGATGGGGTACACAACCCCGGCATCCAACCACTTGATAACCTTTTTTTCATAACTTCTTGCATTGCTTCATTTAACCTCCTTTGATGTTCCAAGGATGGCTTTGCATCAGCTTCCAGAATAATATTGTGCATATAAAATGCGGGGCTTATCCCCCGTATATCAGCTAAAGTCCATCCAATTGCCTTCTTCCTCTTTTGAAGCACCGCCAATGTGGCATGAACCTGCATGTTAGTAAGACAAGAGGAAAGAATAACTGGCAAAGTTGAACTAAGGCCCAAGAATTCATACCTAAGGTATGGAGGCAACGGTTTAAACTCCAACACCGGAGGCTCCTCAATTGAAGGTTTTGTTGGTAGAGTCTTCCTATTCTCAAGGTCCAAAGTTAGTTTCCTAGGCTCATAAAAGTAAGAGCACATCCCATGTAAACCATTTACGCACTCCATTCGGCCCTCATCATCATTGACATCAAGATTCAACAATATGGTCTCTTGAGGGTCCTCCACATTGATCACTGCATTAGTATCATCAACTATCACTGCCGTGACAAGATCCACAAAAGAACACACCTCAGAACTGTTGGACTGCTTCATTGACTTGCACACATGAAAGATCACTTTCTCATCACCCACCCGGAAGGTGAATTACCCTGCTTCCACATTAATTAAGGCCTTCCCTGTAGCAAGGAAGTGTCTCCCCAATACGATTGGAACTTCATAATCTACCTCACAATCTAATATCACAAAATCAGATGGCAAGATAAATTTGTTCATCCCAACAAGAACATAATCAATAATACCCAATGGTCACTTCATAGTTCTATCCACCATTTGCAATCTCATGGAAGTCGGCCTCGGTTACCCAATACCCAAAGTTTAAAAACTGAGTAGGGTATCAAGTTGATACTTGCCCCTAGATCACATAGAGCCTTAGCAAAGTCTGCACTCCAAATGGTGCAAGGAATGGTGAAAGCATCGGATTCTTCTAGCTTCTGGGACATTGAGTGCACAATTGCACTAACTTGGTGTGTCATCTTTATAGTTTCACAATCCATGGACCGCTTCTTTGTCACCAAGTCCTTCATGAATTTAGCATAGCCTGGCATTTTTTTAGAGCCTCCACCAAAGGCACATTAATCGATAAGCTTTTCATCATGTTAATGAACTTTTTAAACTGATTCCCATTTTTCTGCTTCACGAGCCTTTGAGGATAAGGTGGAGGTGGCCTTTGCAAGGGAGCCTTAGCTTTAGGCACAACCGGATCCGACATGTCTATTGAGTGTTCCCTAGACGGGTTCACATTGTTCTGAGTTTCCACCTCGGCATCTTGAATATTAATCCTCAGTTCATTGTTCACATTCTCATCAATCACATTTTCAACCACCAAAGGACTTTTATATTCTTACAACTCAACTTCATCACTCAAAATTTGCTTTTGTTTGGAGGCATTCACATCAGCGTCTCGTCCACTCCTTGTAGTTACCACCATAACATGATTGTTCCCACCCCGCGGGTTGTGTTTACCGTGAAAATGGTAACAATAATTAAATTTATAAATAGGATTTCTAAAAATATGTGATCTATTCTCAAGCTAGTTTTTAGGGCAGTTGATGCTAAAAGTGTTAAGTGTAGCGATAAAATACGAGATAAGACGAGATAGTAAGCAAACTGAATGGGCCTATTTCTTGATTATGGAGTAGACCGATAGGGGATTGGGGGCCGAGGCTCGAGCCGGGATCATGCTATTGGGCACAGTCGGAAAGGGATAACAAGCAAAGATGCAATTAAGTAAGGCTACTTATGGCCATTGCATAGCTAGACAGGCGTAAAACAATTAAGAAAATAATGAACGCGAGGTGGCCTCGGGCCAATAGGAATGAATGGCTTAGAAGAATAGAGAGAGAGAGATACTATTGCATTTATGGAGAAAATGGAGCAACATCAGTCCTTTTTGCGGGGATGGGCGAGTCCCCTTTATATAGGAGGGGAGTCTTGGTTACAAGTATATGAAAAATAAATGCAAAGTACGATGATGGGATAGATTGACATGATGCCATATCATAGGCTCTAGATAGGCCGGGTCTATCTAATATAGCCGTGTGCCTAGAAGGCTTCTTCCTCTATTATGGCTTGGTCCTTTGTTTCCAACAAATCGGGCTTCAACGTGCCCTGAGGTCAAGGACGAGATCGCAAGCTCCTACCCTCAAAATCCCGAGGCATGCTTTGAAATGTATCGGTAGCAGGAAATTAAGTCCTTTAATTTCTCCATGCACAGATATTCAAGGGATGGGAAATAATTTTGACACTTTACTCCTCAAGCATCTTTTGGCGACGTCATACTGGTGATGCGACCTCTGGCTCATGATTTTCGACCTCATTCATTGCATTCCTTGATTTTTGCTCCCCAAGGTATAGGTGCCGCCACCGGTTCAGTTTTTATAGATGTATTAACTGCGCGTGTCGGCCAATCTTTCGAAGCATGGATGACCATGCCGTAATCTCCTATAAATGGGGGGTGGCTTAGCCTTGTTTTTCACCATCTCACAGTTTCCACTGGCTTGCTTGACTTTTCCTTTCTTATCTCTTTCTTTTCCCCTTTGAATATCATGGATATGGTTTATGATCTTAAAGCCATTTGGAGGAGCTTCCTCGAGTCGTCTTGTAGCCTTCTACTGGAGCTTCTTTCCGCCGGATGCAGATGTACCATTTTGCTGTCATTGTGGTTGATGGTACACCGACCTTTACCGCTACTACTGCATTGAGGCGATCATAAATGGAGAGTCGATTCCTCCCTCATGTAGATAGTTGTTGGGACTATGCAGTGCTGCTCATTCTTTTACCCAGGCCCGGTGTGGTACTTTATCCTTAGGGCTCTCTTTTTCCTAAGGGATAAGGTGGAACCACCGGTTGGTTGAGCCGTCGGATTTTACCTTTGACTTTGGCGGGCCATGTCTCTTTTCTACCTCCTCTGCATCCTCTTCTTTTCCTCTTCTTCATCTTTTTCAGCGGGAATCCCTCGGGGGAGTGAGCTAGGAACCTATGAGAGGTGGAGATTGAAGTAGTCACCCTCAAGAACATATGCTCGAGGGTATGGCGCCTGGGGATGCTGATACCGAAGACGAACCCACTAGGGCAGACCGTGCGCTCGGGTTTCATCACATGTACATCCTTCCATTCCTTATCTTTAGGTGTAGACGCCCGCTAGTCTTTATAATTGTATGTAATGACCCCTCGAGGGCTGCTTGTACACAAACTTTTATGAATAACAAATGAACTTTGTCGATCTCTACTTTCGAAATTGCTCTATTTCTGTATGCCTTTGTGCCCTTCGAGGCTCTTCGAATGTTTTTTTGTTTTGCCGATCGCTGATATTTAACTTGGATGTAATTGTTTGCCTTGATTTCTTGCCGATCGACATGGGTTCTTTTTGGTCCCATCATCATACTTCGGGACAACTATGGGTCGATCTGATGGATTGGGGCTATAGGAGTCCCCTGAGTTATTCGGAGATCATACGTTGAGTTCCAGAGTCTCCGGGGGTATTACCTCGGATGCAGGTCAACTTCGGTTACCCCGGGGTCCTTATTGATTTGGATGTAGATTGTCCTCCTAGGCTGTACGAGATAGACTTCTGCTAAGGAGCTAGTATGTATTTGGGGTGCTTTCTCGGGCCTTTGTGTAGAGTAGCTTTTCTCGATCGGATCTTCCTGTATTTGCTCTTCCTTCTTAGCAAGAGTGATTTTGGGATTAGTTACTCGCCTTGTATTGAATGCCGGTCGATGAGAGCTCTTCGAGACCCTACCTCTCTAGGTAGGGGTTTCTTGTTGTAGAGTGTTGTCCCGAGCATGGAGATAATATGAATGGCTCCATGAGTTGTGACTCCTCGTTGGAGGATGCTCTCGGGGTTGAGTATCGATCCGTCGATCTGTATCAAGACCGTTGGATTCCTGGGGCTTGCCTCGGGCAGGTGAATCGTTATTATTTTTCACATATATATAGAGCAGCCTCGGCTTCTCCGCAAGACACTATTATTTTTAAAAGCCACCTTTCCATTCTGGCATAGGGGATTGCATATTTCTAGGTGTGAAATTATTGGGGCATACCTTTTCCTTGGCCTGTTATCTCCATCATAGCCATAGAAAGTGCTTTGAGACCGATCCGATAAGAGGCCCAGGGCGCTACTCCTGGTGCTTAGGAATCAAGGGAGTTTTCTTTGGAGACGACATCTTTGATAAAAGGGAGAACATCTGGAGATAGAGAGGAGATACTGTGGGTGGCGCGAAAGGGTAGTCCTGCAGGCTCTTCCCCTGACAATGGTATTGTGGATCTACTGATGGTTTCCTAAACATGTATTTATATTCATTTGCCTTTGTCCTTCTTGATAGGATTGTGCTTGAGTTTTGTCCGAAGTATCGGGTTACCCTGGCATAGATTCATCTGTCGTTTTGGCGAATGGTGTTGATGATGAGGTTCTTCGCACAGAAGGTCGGGCTTGAATTCATGCTTGATCACCTTGTCAGGCTATATCGACCCTTCTATCATCGGGGTCTGCTAACTCTGGGGTGCCGCTCATCCATGCCCTTTGTAATAAATGATGAGGAAGGCGGGAATCGAGAGTAGGCCAACTGGTTCATCCGAGTTTTGACGGGTGAATATCCCTCTGGAGTTCTTGCCATTTCCCGAAGGGTGGAATCACGCTCGTAATTGAGGTGTCTGGAGCTTCTTCAGATCTCGTCTATGGCAAAAATTAGCTAAGTAATAATATTGTTTTCTCTATTGCAGCAACTTCATGGATGCCAGGTAAAGTTCATGATTTTAGGTGTGCTTTGCATCAGATGGGGGCGCAACACCAAGGTACGTGCATATGTTGTCTTTGCACTGCCTTCGTATACCTGAGGTAACACTTTTCCCTTCCATTTATGTTGGATTCACCACTTGTAGATATCGGGCGGTTCTTTGGGACGAGGCAATTTTTCTCTAAAAAGGGGAAGGAGCCGTTGGCCTCTGGCTCGAGGGGCGACGACAATGAAGGACATCGGAACATGCGATCTGAAGGAGCTTTCGATGGTGCTAGTCGGGCTCGTATCTCTGAGGAGGGGGTGTTTCCCAAATCTGCTATCCCTGGAGCGCTTGATTCCCGACCGGTGGTTCCTTTAGGTGAGCGTATCGTGTATGATGTTGGCTCTTCTAGGGCCGTAGGGAAAAAATCAATAGGAGTGTGCTTTGACTTCGAGGAAGTCCGTCGGCTCCATTTTGCGGTAAGTTCATGCATAGTTCACATGTATCCCATGTCTTCCTCTCTCTATCGATCTTGTAGTTACGTGGCCCAGGGATTTAGTTGGCTGATGACAGTATCATCCAAGCCACGCCCTTAGGCATATTACTTTTAGCTATTTTAGCGGCCTAGTCTCTAAGTCGTGATGCGACTTGGGGTACGATCGACGTTTATGTCTCATCAAATCTTCGGGTGACGATAGTGGCGCTTGTGCTACGCCTTTAGGCGTGCTGTATTTTCTGGGTCTAGTTTTCGAGTCATGTTGCGATTTGAGCTGTAATTGACCCTTAATTTTCCTTGAATTGGCAATGGCGACGTTTATGTTGTGCCCGCATTCATGCTGCGCCCTTAGGCATATCACATCATCCAGGTCCGATCCCCGAGTTCATTTCTATTCGGGCTATGATAGATCGTTAAATTTCCTCAAGTCTCCGGGCAGTGACAATGGCACTTGCGCCATACCCTCAGGCATGTTTCATTTATCAGGTCCAATCCCCGAGTTGCATTGCGATTCGAGCTATAATTGACCCTTAAATCTTATTAAATTTCCGGTGATGGTGGTAAATATGCCGCTTGGTCATAGAGACCTTTTAATATATGGCTTGTAGGCTTTGTATAGTTAGCTATATTGGATCCTGTCTCCAAATCGGGTCACAATTCGAGCTCATTTTGATCCTCAAGTTGTCAAAATGCTTTAGCTGGCGACAATGGCTCTTACGTTGTTTGGTCGAAGTGATCTTTTAGTATGTGGCTCGTAGGCTTGCTTAGCTTGCGATGATGGATCTTATGCTATTTTTTTATTCGTGGGCTTTGTATCCACTCATTAAGGTCTTTTTGTAATATTTTGCTTGACCCGTCGTCGATTCCAGAGGAACCTCGATTTTAAGTCATTATCGGCGATGTTTCGAGCACCTCGTAAGGTTCATAGCTCGTAGGTCGAGTAGATCGACGATTTGCATTTTTGGAGCCAATATTGTCGGGGCTCATTTTTTCCTATGGAGGGAAGCCTATTTTAACCAGTTCTTTCTGAAGTATATCAGAGTGATGGCCTGTGATTTTTTAGCAATAGTCGGGGATCCCCGAGTCACGTTTTTTGGGTTGTGTCACCCGTTTTGACCGTAGTCGTATACATTTGGCCGTAGCCATTTTTGACCCCTTTGTGATAGTTTAGGCATCCACGTCGAGGGTATACCCTTTAGGGATTCTTACAAATGCGACGTATAGCCTAAATATCGGGATTTTCATGCCTATTGTGATCTAACAGTTTTATCATGCCTGTTGAGATCTTACAGTTTTATCAAGCCTATTGAGGTCTTACAGTTTGTCATGCCTGTTGAGGCCTTACAATTTGTCATGCTTGTTGAGGTCTTACAGTTTGTAGAATATATCTGGAGTTGTATCAAAAGATATTTGTGAGCCCGAAGTCCCGACCCTAGGGTCGTGGGGGTGCCGAATTAAGTCTCTGAGTATATTGGATATGTTTGATGGAGAATCATTTGCCGCGAATATGTCAAAATAATCTTTCTCAAAACATGACATGCCGAGAAGATATCCTTTAATGATTGGAGCTGATATAGGTCGTGATGAAAATGCCAAAAATATATTTTTTATTGTGAGGCATAGATATAGGTTGTAAGTACATATGGTCTCGTAGTCATGAGCTCGGCCCGCACGGGCTCGGCTCCTTCGATTATCTGACTCGCTTGTATGGTTCTATTTGAGAACTAGCCCGCCATTTATTAGCCCTTCAGAGGAGATGACGCTCATTTAAGAGAAAACCGTCGCGCATCATCCGACTATAGGAGGAAGCCCAGCGATCTCGTCGTAGCCCTTTCTGGAGGGTACGCTGCTCTACTAATTATCTTGTCGGTGAGGCCTATGGGTTGCAAAATCGATCGAGGAAAGAGAGCTCAGCGGATCCTGCAAGGGGCCTCGGATCACCGAGTGGAGTTCGGGATTTATGAATGCCTTAGCTGACTGCCTACGTGTAGGTTAGTAAAAATAGAAATGACAATTAGGATTTACGCATGTGCCGTTTCGAAATTTGGTGCTGGCACCGGCGGCTGGCTGGACAGTGGGGGATTTCCTCCCGTCGTGCGTAGCTTCTCATTGAATGCCTAAGTTCCACCCTTGTCAGGAGGTCACGTCCTTTTTGGCGGAGAGGTGTTGACATCACCTCGGGCAGTGTACCCATCATCATTTGAATAATATGTCCGCACTTTGCGGGCTTGGCATCTCGGTTCGAACTCAAGCGAGAAGTACAGAGGGGAAGTTGCTTTCCTAATAGTTGCAGTGACCGGCATCTGGAGTCTATCTATGGTTGAAGTGTGGGGGTGATTAGGTTCGTCGATCCGAACTGCCCTATTTGCTTTGGCCCAACGCCATTGGCATGACTAGTCGAAAGGCCTGCACTCACGGTCACGCTGCATTTTTAATAAGATAAATGAGGAACAAGAGAGGTTACCAGCGTGTCAATATAAGGCTGAGGCGAAGTCTAAGAATCTTTCCCTTCAGATATAGGGGTACTCTTTGGCTACATTTCCCGGATCTGCCGCCCCGCCGGTGGATACTTTCTTCCTACGCTTTTCAGACCTTTGAAGGGTGACGTTGCCCTTTTACTTGCACGACAATACGTTGTGGCTTGTCGTCTTTACTTTTCCTGGTCTCCTTCCTTCCTGACCGCTCGATCATACTTGGTGGCGATCCCCGTAAAACAACACGGTCGTTGTTCACCCGAGCTGGTGGCCTCGTGCGCCCTGTAATTCCTATGTCGAGCCTTATTTATTTTGTAGGGGTTTTGGTTGAACGGGTCTGGGCCACCGGCGCTCCCGTCTTCACTTATGGTGATCACGATATTTGATGTAGCGATGTTCAAATCGCGCCCGGTTGGGTGGGGTTTCCTTACCAACCGTGATTTGTTGAACCTGGTTCCATTGGAGTTTCCTTGAGGATGCTGCCCTCAGGCCATCTCCTTTCCGTTGTGAGGTAGGTTGCACCTCAAGTCGTTCCTTTCACTTGCCGTGCATGGGTGATATCTTCATCTGCTTTGCATCAGCTTCTTTGCCAGGGGTCTGCTCGGATATACCGAGCCTGATGAGGTTTCCGGATGGTTGCCTATGGTTCTGATTCTAGGCTTACTTGGGTGCGGTCGTTCAACCAGCCCTCAGTTGGATACCTGATCTATCTTTGCTTAAAAAATCCTAGAGCCATCGGGTGTGCCTTTTTTTGTCTTCGGGCGAAAGCCTGTGCTATCCAACCATTTGAAATTGGGAGCGATCTCATATGTCCTATCCGGGAACGGGGTGTGACTCTTCGTAATATTTCATTCCTTCCTTGTTCGGCCTTGGATGTGCCAGGCCTTTTTGGTATTGTTTTGTCGATACAGGTGTGCGCTTCTGTGGAAGACTATGATGTCATGGCGAGCGAGTCTGTGAGGCCAGATTCCAGGCGTAGACATGGTGTCACGGTTTCCTTTGGGTGAGTGTCTTCGAGGTTCCTCAGAGAGAAGGGGTTGTACCCGTCATCTTGGGGGTTGCTTCCTTCAAGCTAGCACGCGATGGTGGTGGAGTGCCCTTAGGAGCCATGGTCCTATCACATCTGGGGAGTTCTAGTGTTCCGGGTTTCTACGAGGCGAGTTTTGATGTTCCCCAGAGAAGGGATTGTTGTGGAAACTCCCACGAACTTGATCTGATCTTTTTGAGGATATTCCCAGTGTCTCTATCGCACCGAGGTCGGTTATCGATTCGTCATCATTTGACCTCTCGAATTCTGTCTCATCGTAAGAAGATGTCCCTATTGCTACTGCATCGGGTGTCTCGGGGCGATCTCGCAGCTGAGTGATGCCAGTCGTTGTTTCATTTATGTATATGGCTTCATCTACTTGCCGCACACCTCGCAAGCCCATGTCCACTTGACTCGACCCAAATGTGTTATCAGGGTCCTGTATCATCGCGTCAACCGTTGAAACAGCCATACTGCTTTTGCTGTAGTTCTCGGGGTAGTCATTCTTGATTTTGCTCATCAAGCCAGACATTAACCTAAAATCGAAAGATCCTGGACAAGAAAAGAGTGAAGGATAGCGTGCTTTTACATGATGAAATCAGCAAGAAAATAATCACAATTATTTTTAGCCCCACGGTGGGCGCCAAACTGTTTACCGTAAAAATGCTAACAATAATTAAATTTTTAAATGGGATTCTAAAAATACGTGATCTATTCTCAAGATAGGTTTTAGGGTAGTTGATGCTAAAAGTGTTAAGTATAGCGATACAATATGAGCTAAGACGAGACAGTAATCAAACTGAAGGGGCTTGTTGCCCGAACGTGGAGTAGACCGATGGGGGCCTCGGGGCCGAGGCTCGAGCCGGGATCATGCTATTAGGGACAGTCGGGAAAGCCATAACAAGCAAAGATATGATTAATTAAGTCTCCTTATGGCCATTGCATAGCTAGACGGGCATAGAACAAGTAAGAAAATAATGAACGCGAGGTAGACTCGGGCCAATGGGAACGAATGGCTTAGAAGAAAAGAGAGAGAGAGAGAGATATTACTACACTTATGGAGAAAATGGAGCAACATCAGTCCTTTTGCGAGGAGGGGCGAGTCCCCTTTATATAGGAGGGGAGTATCGATTACAAGTATGTGAAGAATAAATGCAAAGTACGGTGATGGGATGTATTGACATGATGCCATCGCATAGGCTCTAGATAGGCTGGGTCTGTCAGATATAGTTGTGTGCCTAGAGGGCTTCTTCATCTGTCCTGGCTTCATCCTTTGTTTCCTTCAAATCGGGCTTCGTCGAGCCCTGATGTCGAGGATGAGATCATGAGCTCCTACCCTCGAAATCTCAAGGCATGCTTTCGGAATGTCTCTGCAGCGGGAAATTAAGTCCTTTAATTTCACCATGCACATGTTGATTGTCGTATCACTTGGTAGAGCCCCCTTAGGGAGAGAATTCAAGGATTGTGAGATGTGGCCTAATTGAACCTCCAAATTTCTAATGAAAGTATTGTGGGAAGACAACTAAGGATCAGAATCTGCACTTTTTTTCATCATCTATTCAAACATCATTTCAATTCTCCCCATGTCATTGTTGGAAGAACTAGGCCCTTGGGATTGAAATGGGGGTGGATTGTTCGGTTGTTGGTACACTAGGGGCCTTTGAAAACCTTGACCCCGATTTCCTTGATTTCCATTTTTCCATCCACCTTGATTATTGTTACCACCCCAATTGTTGTTTTTTTCTATTCCAATTACCCTAATTGTTTTGATTTCCCCAATTGGAATTTGGTTGTTGTTCCCCCAATTATCATTGCCTTGTTGTTGTTGACTGCCCTAATTGCCTTGGGGTCTGCATTGTTGTTGGTTCGAAAAATTTCCCCTTCGGCCTTAATAATTGTTCACATATTGGACCTTCTTATTCTGCCCATCATACACATCTTGGAATCCAACACAATCATTGTCAAATTGATCCGAACTCCCTTGGTTCTGTTGACCTCTTTGTCTTCTTTTGTTCACTAGTGTGTTAACACCCTCCATGGCATTCACTTAGTGAGGATTTTGAACTTGTTGCAGTTGTGCCTTTTCTAGTTGGTTCATAGTTGTTGTCAAATCAGCTATCGCTTGACCATGATCATATAATTTTTTATGCAAATGAGTGACTGTGGGGTCACCCTGGGGCACATAAGCTCTACTTTGCCAAGCTGAGGACGTGTCAACCATCTTGTAAAGAGTGGCACAAGCTTCATCATAAGTCAGCTTCATGAAATTACCCCCAGCAAGTTGGTTCACTATGCATTGATTTGTTGTGTTGATGCCTCGGTAGAAAGTCTGTTGCAACATATTCTCAGTCATATCATTGTTGGGGCATTCCTTCACCATGGTTCTATATCTCTCCCAAATCTCATGTAATGGCTCGGTAGGCTCCTGCTTGAAAGCTAAGATCTCATCTCGCAATTTTGCCATATGCCCCAGTGAGAAGAACTTTACAATGAACTTGTCTGCCAAATCATCCCAAGTAATAATGGAATGATTGGGAAGTCGCTCAAGCCAATCCAATGCCTTCCCTCAAAGTGAAAATGGGAAGAGTCTCAACCGAAGTGCATCCTCGGACACATTAGTTTGCTGGCTCCCCACGAACCTTTTGAGATATTTGTAAGCATTTTGATTGGCAGCGCTGATGAAATACCCAAGCTGCTCCAGTAATGTCAGCATCACATTGGTAATTTGAAAATTGCCCGCCCGGATCCAGGGTGGGACAATTTCACTTGCATAGCCTTTGTTTAGGAGCACTCGAGGAGCCACTCTTGGAGGTTGCGGAGGAGGATTTGGAATATTTTCATTAGCATTGGCCTAGAGGCCTCTACGTTGTGCTTGAGGTACAAGAGGCACCTCATCATCTCTGACATCACCTACCTCCGGCCCCATATTCACATTTCAAAGAGGGTAATTGTTGTTTGCTGCCATTTTATACCTGGAGTTGTGACACACACAAATTAGTAACGTAGAAGAAAAGAAGAATAATAAACAAAACTAGTTAGATAGGTAGCCAAAACCGTTAGCTCCCTGGTAACGGCACCAAAAAAGTGATCAAGGTCAACCCTGTACTACAACAAAGTAGCAAGAGAGGTCGAAGTAGCTTTTACCCCAGAAGGTCGGGATCGATTTTCACAGGGACCTAGATATTGGAGTTGAGTTTTCTATCTAAAGTGGAGTTGCGTAATTGTTCCTAATTTCTCTTCTAAACATTGTTGGTTTTGATTTTATTACTTCTAATTTTATACTACTAGTATGCTAAATTAGACTACGTAAAGCTAAGATTAAACTACTGAGAGTTGTTCAAATAGATAAAAGGCACCAAGTTAGTAACTTTCTCCTAGGTGGCTAATTGACGGATTCTCGAGTCTAAGTCTAGATTGTCATATTTTGGGAGTATGATATAACCATTGCATGATTCTACTCACTCAATACCTCTCGGTACTTCGAGTGACTTTGCCCGAATTAACTTTCTGAAGACCAATAGGTAAGCAAATTTGTGCAAGCAATTGAGGTTCAAGTCGGGCATTACTATCTCTAGGTTTAACCCTTTAATTGGGGCTATCAATTTCTTGACTACGCCCCAATTCCTTGTTGGACCAATTTCATGGACTTAGGCTCTCTTTCTCAAGAAGAGCCAAAGTCTACTAGGCATAAACTAGTGTTTGAAACCATTAATTCAACATTAAAACCCTAAATTAGCCCAAATACCAAACACCCATAGACAATCAAGCATGAAAACACAAGACCTATCAATTACCCACACCAGGGTTGATCCACAACCCTAGCTAATGGGTTTAGCTAAAGAAATAGATGAATGAAAACTCAAAATAATTAATTACTAGATAAAACTTGCAGATTCAATGGTGAAATTAAGCTAAAATTACTCAAAATGGTAAAAGAGAGGTGTTCACGAGCGCAGCTCTGTCCCAAAATCTAACTGATAACCTAAAATGGGAGAAGAAATTGTGTATACTAGGCTAAAAATTCTAGACAAAAACACCCCTGCGTTCTCGTGCGGAATGCACAAACTCGAGTACGTCCGCACTAAGGCTCTTGGCTTGACTAATCAGCTCTCTGAAGTTGGCCACCGCGGACAGCACAAAATGCACTGCGGCCGTGGTGGCTTTTGTTGCGGTCCGCATAAAATGGACCACGGACTGCACTGGGCATCATCCTTCAATCTAGCAAATCTCTGATCTTGGGCAATGCAAATTGTACAAAGTCGAGTGCAACCGTAATAAAACCAATACGGACCGCACAAAATCCTTTATTGCCTGGTTGCCTGAAAATCAAACTCTCTGAACTTTATCTTTTGGGGACCGCACAGAATGGTGTGCGGCCACACTGGCCCTGTTTGACTGAGCTTGGTCTTGTCTTTGTACTTGTACAAGTTTCACTCTTTTTTAGCTGGTTTTTGACACCTCGTCACCTTGATGATAAAACCTGCAATCAAGCATATCTTGTGATCCTTATGGACTATTTTGTACACATTTCTAATCAAAACTTAAGCAAGAAGGAGTGTAAAATGCATCATAATCCCTAGTTATCATACCTCACATGCTCGGCCAGCTAGAGGTGGAGGTCGGAGAGGTAGAGATCGCCCTAGAGCGGGAGGCAGGCCAGATACTATGCTCTTCCTACGCGTACCGAGGTTGTTGCCTCTGATTCTATCATCACAGGTATTGTCCTGGTCTGTCACAGAGATGCATCAGTTCTATTTGATCCAGCCCCCACTTATTCTTATGTGTCTTCTTATTTTGCTTTGCATTTGGGTGTATCTCGGGATTCTTTCAGTCCCCCTGTTTATTTTTCTACTCCTGTGGGAGATTCTCTTGTTGTTGGACAAAGAACATGTGAAGTTTTGACGAATGACAAAAGAACCCAGACATGGACCAGTTCCATCTTCTTTTTTTGTATTTATTATTCTGCAAATAGTAGTAGTTGGAACACCTAGAAGAAATATGTTCTTCTATAGAGTAGTTAAACGAAAATTGGGTATCACATAAATCACCTCCCCTCTTGTATGGTATTGACTCTTAAAGCCTCAATTGATATTAGAGCGGGTTATCCTTGAAGAGGTTAACACCATAGGAAAAGATCCAGATAAGTGCACCACCTGGACACTGGAAGGGCAATCCACTACTATGCCTCCACTCTTTAATGGTCAGTACTATTCTTGGTGGAAGAAAAGAATGAGAGATGATATCATAAGAGAGGACTATGAACTCTGGGAGATAGTCACTAATGGTCCCCTGGCAACTACAAAAGAGAATGATGAAGGAGTGGACATGCCAAAGACACTGACTGCACTGCTGAAGATTTGAAGAAATGGGAGAAGAATGCCAAGGCCAAGAAATGGCTTGTGTATGGACTGGGTCCAGGTGAGTATAGTAGGATTCAAAGCTATACCACCGCCAAAGAGATATGGGACACGTTGCAAGTGGCTCATGAAGGAACTCCTCAAGTAAAGAGATCAAAAGGAACACTGCTATATTCTCAATATGAGAATTTCACTATGAAGGAAGGAGAAAATATCCATGAGATGTACACAAGGTTCACAACATTAACAAATGAACTTAAATCTCTTGGGAGAATTATCCTTGAAGAAGAAAAGGTTGAGAAAATCTTGACAAGAGAGTTACCAGTGACTTGGGAAAGCAAAATCACTGTTATTCAGCAATCGAAGAACATTGCTACCATCAAGCTGGATGAGCTGATTGGAAATCTCACTGCCTATGAACTGAGGAGTCAAACCATGAAAATGGATGCACCCTAGAAGGAAAGAAGTCTGGCTCTTAGAATAGCTGAATGTTCATATCTGGAGGATGATGAAGTGTCTATGATCACAAGAGATTTCAAAAAGTACCTAATGAGAGGAAAGGGTTCTTCAAGAGGTACAACCTCCAAAAAACCAAGCGCTCCTGAGAAATAGAATAACAGGGTTGCTACAAATATGGTAAGACTGATCATATGATCAAAAACTGTCCTCGGTGGGAAATTGAATTGAAGAAGGAAAGGGCTTAACGGAGGAACTAGAAGAACGAATAGGTTCAACCGAAAAGGAACAAAGGATCAACAGATGCTATGGTTGCTGCTTGGGGAGAAACCTCAAACGAGGACTCGGAAGATGAAGTTGGATATGAACAAGCACTTATGGCCATCAGAGAATTAGATGATGAACAAGAGGTAAGTGTCCTTCTTCTCAAAGACAAGATTGAATTTCTATCTAAAGAAAAGTTGTCTGAGCTATTGCTAGACTTCATTGATGAGTCTGATATAATTAACAATGAGAAGGATGATCTATCTTGGGAGTGAGAGATATTAAAAGCCAAGTACAAAAATCTAGAATATAGGGCTAGAGAGTGACAGTAAAAATACTGAGTTGAAGAACCAGGTTCTTGAACTTGACACCTGTGTCCTAGAACTTAGGTCTAAAAATATAAATTGAAACTCGGAAGAGGAAAGAAGAAAGCCGATCACACACACCTTATCTTGGAAGAAAACTTAGGAAAAATGAAGGATGAGTTTCACATAAAGGATGAGTAGATAAGAGTTTTAAAAGAAGACATAGGGAAGGTAAATCATGAACTAGACAGAACTTGCAAATGGAATAAGGCTTTTGATGCACTTTCCTGGCTACAAAAACATCACAGTAGCAACAAAATAGGACTTGGCTATCAGACTCAATCACCTAAGTGGGACCCTAAAAACAACTACCTCACTCTTCCTGAAAACAAAATTTGCACTCACTGTGGCAAGTCTGGTCATTACAAAAATGAATTTAATGCAAAAGAAAAGGCTAGTCAAAAGAACAATGTTTTTGTTCAAGAAAGAAATAGGTTGCCCGGGTAGGCAAAAAGGAATTTGATTTACCCCTTTGCCTATAGAAAGGGACCTAAACTAGTTTGGGTTCATAAGACTAACCCTTTATTTCATTTTGCAGGTCCAAGTGAAAGGAAGCAGCCAAATATGGTACATGGATAGTGGCTGCTCAAAACATATGACTGGAAGCAAAAACCAGTTCCTTTCACTTGGGGACTTGAAAGGAGGTAATGTCTCCTTTGGAAATGGGAAGAAAGGTAAGATCATTGAGGTTCGAAAGGTAGGTAAGACCTCACTCCATTGAGAATGTCTACTTGATAGATGGCTTGAATTATAGCCTAATCAGTGTGTCACAACTGTGTGACAGAGGCAACCCTGTAGCATTTACCTCTACCAAATGTTTTGTGATTAACCTTACTCACTGACAAGATTGTTTTGCAGGGAAAAAGAGTTAACAATATTTACATTGTAGATTTGTCCACTCTTTCAAAAAATGAACTCACTTGCTTAAATGTATTGGATAATGATCCCCTCATATGGCACAAAAGACTTGTTCATGCAAGTCTGAATCAACTCAACAAATTAGTCTCCAAGGACTTGGTGATAGGTTTGCCTAACATCAAGTTCAAGGAAGATAAAGTTCGTGAGGCTTGTGCAAGGGGGAAGCAGGTAAGATCATCCTTTAAAATCAAGAAAAGGTAAACACAACCAGGATGTTGGAACTGGTTCATATGGATCTCTGCAGTCCAATGAGAACATTGAGCAGAGGTGGTAAGAAATATGTGATGGTACTTGTTGATGATTATTCTCCGTTTACCTGGGTTCTATTATTAACATATAAAGAAGAAGAATTTGAAATGTTTGCTGCTTTTGTTAGAAAAACTCAGAAATAATTAGGAAATCAACTTGCATCGATTAGGTCTGATCATGGAAATGTAGTTGAAAATGCTAAGTTCACTGAATTTTGTGATGAGCATGGCATAGATCATAACTTCTCTGCCCCTAGGACTCCTTAACAAAATGGAGTAGTTGAAAGAAAGAACATGACTCTTGAAGATATGGCTAGGACTATGCTTTTTGTGGTAAATTGCCTCACAGCTTCTGGGCAGAGGCTGTAAACACTGCATGTTACATCATCAATAGGTGCATGACTAGACCTCTTGTAGAGAAGACTCCCTATGAGTTACTTAAAGGGAGAAAGCCAAATATATCCCTTCTTAGGGCATTTGGATGTAAGTGTTTTGTTTACAATAATGGAAAAGACTCCCTAGGTAAGTTTGATCCCAGAAGTGATGAGGGAGTAATTTTGAGGTATTCTTCACATAGAAAAGCATATAAAGTGTTCAATAAAAGAAATTTGTGTGTAGAAGAAAGTGTACATGTAGTATTTGATGAAACTAACATTCTTTCTGAGAGACAAAAACATGAAGATGAGGCTATTGGGCTGGTAAGAGATTTGACTGAAGTTCCAGCACAGGCTAAAGTGGCACCAAAAGAAGGAACATGTAATGGAATACGTTCTTCTATCCAGGGAAACCTGACAGGGGGAACTGATCAAAGAGGAACTAAAACAAATCCTCTAAAAGAACATGTTCCTCAACAATAGAACATGGGAGAAACATCTAGCAGAAATCAATTGGTTGTGAAACCTCATAAGTATCAAAGTTCTCATCCCATTCAGAACATAATTACTAATCCCACCTCTGGAGTCAAAACTAGATCATAATTAAGGAATTTATGTGCTTTTAATGCTTTCCTATCTCTTATTGAACCTAAATATGTTTTTGGGCTTAACATGATGCAGATTGGGTAAATGCAATGCAAGATGAACTCAATCAGTTTGAGAGAAGTCAAGTTTGGAATCTAGTTCCAAGACCCAAGGACAGATCAGTTATTGGCACAAAATGGGTCTTCAGAAACAAAAGCGATGAAGATGGAACTGCTATAAGAAATAAGGTAAGACTTTTGGTACAAGGTTACAGCTTAGAGGAGCGTATAGATTATGATTAGACTTTTTCTCCAGTTGCAAGACTAGAGGCAATAAGACTCCTCATAGATTTTGCAGCACACATGGAATCCACTCTCCATCAGATGGATGTCAAAAGTGCCTTCCTGAATGGATACCTGAAAGAAGAAGTGTTTGTGAAATAACCTCCAGGGTTCTAGAGTAGGGAATGTCCTGAGCATGTGTAAAAATTAGACAAAGGTCTATATGGACTCAAGTAGGCTCCTAGAGCATGGTATGAATGACTGTCCAAATTCCTGCTTGAACATAGCTATAAAAGAGGTAAAATTGATAGTACCCTATTCTTAAGATACAAAGGTAAGGATCTCCTTGTGGTACAAATATATGTTGATGACAAATTTTTGGGGCCACCACTGATAAACTAAGTAGGATTTTTCCAAACATATAGGGAGTGAGTTTGAAATGAATATGATGGGTGAGCTTAATTTTTTCTTAGGCTTACAGATCAAACTAAACCCAAATGGAACCAGGATCCATCAGCAGAAGTATGCAAAAGTACTGATCAAAACGTTTAAAATGGATGAATCAAAGGAAATAGGCACCCCCATTGCAACTGCCACTAAATTAGATAAAGATAAACCTGGTTCATCAGTTGATCAAAGTTGTATATGGGTATAATTGGTTCATTTTTGTATCTTACTACCAGCTGACCTGACATAGTCTTCAGTGTAGGTTTGTGCTCGCTTCCAGGCTAATCCAAAGGAGTCTCACTTGACTGTTGTCAAGAGGATAATAAGATATTTGAAAGGCACCACTGATCTGTGTCTTTGGCACCCTAAAGGTAGTAATTTCAATCTAGTAGGGTATGTTAATGCTGATTATGCATGTTTTCTTGTGGATAGGAAAAGCACCTAAGGTATGACTCATTTTCTTGGCTCATGTCTTGTATCATGGGCTACTAAAAAGCAAAATTCAATGGCCTTATTCACTGGTGAGGCTGAATATGTTGTTGTTGCCTCTTGTTGTGCTCAAGTGCTACGGATTAAACAGCAGCTGATAGACTTTGGTATTGAAATAGGTTGCATTCTTATATTCTGCGATAACACTAGTGCTATAAGTATGACACAGAACCCTGTTCATCATAAGAGGACTAAGAACATAGATGTTAGACACCACTTCTTAAGATATAACTATGAGAAAGGATTGATCTCCATAGAATTCTGTGCTGCTGATAAATAAATTGCTGACATATTCACTAAAGCACTGAGTAGAGAAAACTTTGAGAGGAACATCATGGAATTAGGGATGATTAAGATCACCTAATAGGTCCATCTCAGAATGCACAACGAAAAAAAATGAAAAATGAAAAAAAATGGCTAGGAACTCTGAACTTGTGTAAATATCTAGATTAATTGTTACTCAGCTTCATACTTTAATTAGTATACTCCTGTGACATGTGTTTATATGACTCATTGATCTCTTACATATTTTTATCTATTATGGCATGTGAGGCATGTTCAAGAGAATTCTAAATAAAGAACCTGGTTCATCAGTATGGGTTCATATGAAAGCTAAGGTATGCTTTCTATACTCTACACAATTAGAAAGATTAATATTTAAATCATGAGCAGAAGTCCTAAAATTGTTCAATTCATAGAAAAGTCTACACGTTAGCTTTGAACCAATTCTGTTTGCCTAGAACTCAAAACCGAAAAATTTGCCTAAAATCTAGGGAAGATAAACTGATCATTCAAAATCTAGAATTCCAGGCTGATTAGACCTCTAATTGACCAATGTTTAAAGCTGCCATTACCTATTAAATATATATTTCTCTTTAAATACACATCATTTCTCCTGCCATCTTAATAATTCCAAACCATCAAAAATTCATCTTCACTTTCACTTGCCTTCTTCTTCAAATTTCCAATTTCCAAAATTCTCTAAGGAAACCAACGAGGATGACTATCCCACAAAACAATCCTGGAGCTCCTCCACCACCCACTCCCTCAAATTCATCCACACCTCCTCTACCCAGTGTAACTCCAAAACCTAGATCACGAAGGGTGAAAATGCTTGCTCGAAAGACTGTAGTGTCTAGGGCTCTGAGGAAGAAATTAAATGAGAAATTGAAAGTAAGCCAAGCTCAAAACTCCGAATCCAGCTCTGATTCCAAATCATATCAATCCACTACTGAGGGGGGAGGACATGGGTCTTCTGACTCTAAAAAGACTCAAGAATCCGCTTCTAAGGTACGTTCATCTGTGACTAAAAACCTATAGAATAGGTTTGTTCTGGTTGGACCCATTAGGGATGTTGAATTGCCTGAGATACATAGGAGTGGAGGTTAAAAGAGAGAGAGGGTGCATGTGGTGAAGAGGGAAATGGGAAAGGAGTAGTGCCTGCTATCTGTGGGGTTGCCCAAGAAAAGGTACAAGAGAGTAGCATGAAGTCAGGGGGAAGTGGTTCTGGGGAAGCTGCTGAGGGGTTGGTTCATTTGAGCACACAGAGAGATGAACCTGTTTTGTCTACTGAAGAGACCCTAGCAGACCTGCTGAAAAAGGTTGGGGCAAGCTATAACCTAAAGAAATGCTGAACTCCTACAACAAAATCCCTGAGTGTTCCTAATCCTTCCAATAAAAGAAAGGCTTCATCCCCAACACGTACTGCCTCTTCATTGGCAAAGGGTAGAGCCACAAGAAGTAGGGTAAAATAGAGTGAAATTGATCTACAAAGGGCTTTAGCTAAAAGTATGAAAAAAAAGAATGAATAAAGGGATGGGAAAGGTTGCAGAATCCTCAGAGGCTGCTGAGGAAGAGGAGATGGAATTGGTCCATCAAGAAAGGGGTACATCCTTCGAGGCTCCGACCCCCAAGCCCAAAAAGGCCAAGAATTCCTCCAAGAAGTCGTCCTCTCTGTCTGAGGTTGTTGAACCTACACTAGCCAAGAGGACAAGATCTATAGTGAAAAACAAACAATTAAAAATTTCTGAAGATGAGGACTGGAAGGAAGAAGAAGAAGAAGTTGATTCGGATAAGGAACAAGATAAGTTTGCCGTGTTTGGTAAAAGAAAGATTTTAAAGGGTAGACTGGTGAAAGACCTGGTGGAACAAGGAATGATAAGATTGGTGGGTGTATTAGGTGCTCTAGGATGAAAGGACATGGTCCTTCAAATGGATGGTAGGCTAGCCAGAGATGAGCTAATTGAGTTTATGGCTAATGTTGTGGTTAAGGATGGCAAGGTTAGTAGCCTGGGGAAAGGCGTTCAAGTGCAGTTTGATGCAAAGAAACTAGGAGATATCCTCGACATACCCTTTGAAGGGTTTGATGACTATACAAGGCAAAGGTGGCCTTGCCTAGACTCCCTCCCTAATGCTCTTGCAATTACCAGGAGGTTCTGTGATTCTGAAGATGTAAATGAAGCCAGTGCTGTGCAGAAAAGTGAAATGAGGCCTGATCACAAGTTCTTGTTTGAATTTGTCAACAAGTGTTTATTGCCCAAACATGAGAGAAGGTACATTGCCAATTACATGGATCTAGTGCTTATGGAGTGCCTGGAAAGTGGAAGGCAAATAAATTGACTTGCCTTTATCATCAAACTGCTGGATTGGGTCATCAATTGCTCAAAGGATCATGCTACCCCCTATGGCATTATTCTGACTACTGTGCTCGATAGGTGTAATAAGCTTTTGAAGAAGTGGGAAATGGCCTCGAGCAAGGATCACTTTGGTATCAATACTCTTCTTTCTAGTGACTATGCAGTCAATGCCATCCCAAATGAACCCGATTCAACCCAGAAGACACCCATTAGCAGTAAAGTCAGGACTCTGGTTCAGGAATGTTCAGCCAAGGATGTTGAAATCGCTAGGCTTAAGGCTCGTGTGAATGAAGTGGAATCTGAGAGGGATGGTCTCAGAAGTGAGCTTTCCAAAGAAAAGGAGAAGAATGATGGAATTCCTTATAACATGTTGAACCTTATCCAAACCCAAACCCAAACATCTAGTTCCTCCAAGCCTTAGGACTCATAGCTTTTGTCTCATGCACTTGTTTAGCACCTCAGTGACCCAAATTAGGGATTTTTCTATCTTTTGTTTTTGCTCATGGTTTGGATGTTTTCTTTCTTTTGTGGATTATTGGTGGCAACATATCTCTGTCAATGATAACTACTGTTTTGCTCTTGTTCAATTTTAATCTGTCCTTGATAGTTAAATATATTTGCTTGATTACTAATGATTACACCATGATTGTACTTGCAGTTGCCCTAGTCGCTATGAATACTTATTAAAATCTGGGAATCACACTTTGTATGAAACTTTTTGATGATTCCAAAAGGGGGAAGAGACATTGTGCTTTACATATTCTGAAATATGTGATATTTATAACCTAATTAACCTGGTCCTTGATGATAAGTGAATTTTCTAAGTTTAGTATTGATGGTTAATCTGAGTTCTTACAGGTTCAAAATAAGTAAAAGCATAGAGTTTGTCATCTTCAAAAGGAAGAATTTGTTGGCCCATAAACAGGTGAAGTTTTAAAGATTGACAAAAGAACTCAGACATGGACCAGGTCCATCTTGTGAAGTACAGTCATGATCAACATATACATGTGAGATGCACGTGAAGGAGATAAGTCCTACTGATCAATCATCAATATCTCCTTATATGATCGAAAAGATTGCATACTGGATAAGGGGAGAAAGTCTCCTTATATAAAGAGAACACAATCTAGGATGAAGATAGTGTTAGAGTTTGAGAGCATCATGAACTCTTCCACGATAGAAGAGCAGCAATTGAATCCCAATCAAACTCTGATTACTAACCTATTAAATCTCAGCATTGTTCTCTTTTACAGGTAATGCACATACGCAGAAGTTAAACTTAAATTGAGAGCAAAAGAGCAAGGCAATTTTGCAAGCAATTTATATGTGATTTGAGTGTGCACTCCTGAAGCTAGCTGAACGAGATAGAAGAACAAGTTCCAAGTGTCTATCTTTTATTCTAGTTCAATTGTAGTAGGTGATTTAACATTCAGATTTAACAGAAGCAATTATATTAGGTACTTAGAGTATTCAAGTTAGAGTTAACTTGAAGATGTCGCAGCAGTTGAGGTTCTGTACCTCAATGGGATTAGATTTAATCCTTAGGTTTACAAAGAGTTTTTGTAAATGCTATTTTAGCTCAGTGATTTTAGAGAAAGTTTGGAAAAATCATACTGAATAGTAGGTCGTGGTATTTTTTACCTTTTGAGCCGGTGTTTTCCACGTAAAAATCTCTATGTTCTTCATTTTTTGTATTTATTATTCCACAAATAGTAGTAGTTGGAACACATAGAAGAACCAGGTTCTTCTATAGAGTAGTTAAGCAAAAATTAGGTATCACACAAATCAACCCCCCCCCCCCTCCCGTGTGGTTTTGACGCTTAAAACTTCACTTGTTGTGGACCGTATTTATCAGTCGTGTTTGGTTTCTCTTAGTGGTTTTGAGACCTGAGCCAATTTATTGTTGCTGAACATGGTTGATTTTGATATTATCTTAGGCATGGACTGGTTGTCACCCCATCATGCTATTCCTAATTGTTACGCCAAAATTGTGACACTGGCTATGCCAGGTGTACCGCATGTTGAGTGGAGGGGTGCTTTAAATCACACTCCCAATAGAGTTATTTTTTTTCTTAAGGCTCAGGGTATGGTTGAAAAGTGGTGTGGCGCATATCTAGCTTATGTGAGAGATGCCAGTGTTGATACTCTTTCGGTTGATTTAGTCCCAGTAGTACGAGATTTTTCTAATGTGTTTCTAGATGACCTTTGGGGCATGCCGTCCGATAGGGATATTGATTTTGGCCTTGATATTTGAGTGGTCACTCAGCCCATTTCTATTCCTCCATATCGTATGGCCCATCCTGAGTTGAAGGAGTTGAAGGATCAATTACAAAAATTGCTTTATAAGGGTTTTATTCGGCCTAGTGTATCACCTTTGGGTGCTCCTATCTTGTTTGTGAAGAAAAAGGATGGTTAGATGCATATGTGTATTGACTATCACTAGTTGAACAAAGTTACAGTGAAGAACCATTATCCTTTGCCTCGTATTGATAATCTGTTTGACCAGCTTCAGGGCGCATGGATGTTTTCTAAGATTGACTTGCGCTCAGGTTACCATCAGTTGAAGATTTGGGAACCAAATATCCCGAAGACTACTTTCAGGACTCGATATGGTCATTACAAGTTCCTTGTTATGTCATTTGGGCTTACCAATGCCCCAGCAGCCTTCATGCATTTGATGAACAGTGTGCTCCGGCCGTATCTTGACTCGTTCGTCATTATCTTTATTGATGGTATTCTGGTGTATTCCTGGAGTTGGGAAGATCATGAGCAGCACCTGAGGACAGTGCTTCAGACCTTGAGAGAAAAGAAGTTATATGCTATGTTTACGAAATATGACTTTTTGTTGGATTTTGTGGCATTCTTAGGCCACGTGGTATCGAGTGAGGGTATTCAGGTGGATCCGAAGAAAGTAGAGGCCGAGCAGAGTTGGCCCAAACCATTCTCAGTTATAGAGATCTGTAGTTTCCTAAGCTTGGCAGGTTACTATCGTCATTTTGTTGAGGGGTTTTCATCGATTGCATCCCATATGACCAGACTGACCCAAAAGGGTGCTCCATTCCAATGGACTGAAGAGTGTGAGGCAAGCTTTCAGAAGCTCAAGAAAGCTTTCACTTTAGCCCCAATTTTGATATTGCCTACCGGTTCAGGGTCTTATACTATCTATTGTGATGCCTCGAGGATAGGCCTTGGAGCGGTATTGATGCGGGACGGCAGGGTGATTGCCTACGCGTCCAGACAATTGAAGGTACATGAGAAGAACTATCATGTCCATGATCTCAAGTTAGCTGCTATTGTTCACGCCTTGAAGATCTGGTATCATTATTTTACGGTGTGCCTTGTGAGATTTGTACTGATCACCAAAGTCTGCAGCATCTGTTCAAGCAGAAGGAGCTTAATTTGCATCAGAGGAGATTGCTAGAGCTACTGCAGGACTATGATATCACTATTTTTGTATTATATGGGCAGAGAGTTTGGGGAGTTTGGCTTATTTACCAGCAGCAGAGAGGCCCATGGCGATGAAAGTTCAGGCCTTAGCCAGCCAGTTTATGAGATTGGATTTTTCGGAGCTCGATCAAGTTCTAGCTTGCGTGGTTTCTCGATCTTCGTTATTTGATCGTATCTGGGAGGGAAGGTCTGATGACCCTCATATACATTTCCTCAAGGACAAGGTCTTGCATGGTGATACAAGAGATGTGACCTTTAGTAATGACGGGGTATTGAGGATGCAGGGTCGTGTCTATGTACCCAATGTTGATGGGCTTCGAGAGTTGATTCTAGAAGAGGCCCACAGTTCGTGGTATTCCATCCATTCGGGTTTCATGAAGATGTACCAAGATTTGAGGTAGCACCTTGGTGGAGGTCGACGAATAAAGATATAGTTTGGTTTGCAGCTCAGTGCCTCAACTATCAGCAGGTGAAGTATGAGCACCAGAGATCGGGTGGGTTAATTCAGCAGATGGAGATTCCGAAGTAGAAGTAGAAGCGGATCACCATAGACTTTGTAGTTAGGCTCCCACCGACTATGAGAAAGTTTGATGCCATTTGGGTGATTATGGATCGGCTGACCAGGTCTACGCATTTCATTTCTATGTGTACTACCTATTCATTGTAGCGTCTGGCGGAGATTTATATCCATGAGATTTTTCACCTGCATGGAATTCCAATTTCCATCATTTAAAATAGAGATACTCAGTTCACATCACAGTTCTGGAGGGTCGTTCAGCATGAGTTGGGTACTCGGGTGGAGTTAAGTACAACATTTCACCCTTAGACGAACGAACAGTCCGAGTGCACTATTTAGATCTTGAGGATATGCTCCGTGCATGTTTGATTGATTTTGGAGGGTCTTGGGATCAGTTCTTGCCATTCGCATAATTTTCATACAATAACAGTTATCAGACCAACATTCAGATGGCACCGTATGAGGCTCTATATGGTAGGCAGTGTAGATCTCCAGTAGGTTGGTGTGAGCCGAGTGAGGCTAGATTGTTGGGCACAGACTTGGTTCAGGATGTTTTAGAGAATATTAAGGTGATTCAGGATAGACTCCGTACAGCCCAGTCCAGACAAAAGAGCTACGTGGATCGGAAGGTTCATGATGTTTCCTATATGGTTGGAGAGCGGGTTCTGCTTAGGATATTGCCTATGAAGGGCGTTATGAGATTTGGGAAGAAAGGGAAGTTGAGTCCGAGGTTTATTGGCCCTTTCAAGATATTGTGGCATGTTTGGGAGGTTGCTTATAAGCTTGCCCTACCTCCCAGCATGGCAGGAGTTCATCCGATATTTTATGTTTTGATGCTCTGGAGGTATCACGGATCCGTGTTGGATTTCAGTTTCGTCCAGTTGGACAAGGATCGATCCTATATTGAGAAGCCAGTGGCAATATCGGACGGGCAGGTTAGAAAGCTGAGGTCAAAGAATATTGCATCAGTAAAGGTTCAGTGGCAGGGTCAGCCGGTCAAGGAGATAACCTAGGAGACGGAGCAAGATATGCGCAGTCGTTACCCTCATCTTTTAACTACTTCAGGTATGTTTCTATACTCGTTTGAGGACAAATGAATGTGTAAGTGTAGGAGGATGTGACGACCTGGCCAGTCATCTAAAGAATTAATGTCTCAATCCACTATTAACTGCTTTCCCCATGTTTGTTTCTGCTATTGTGAGTTGCCGGGAGGAAATATTTGGAGTTTTGAAGAGTTTTGGGATACTTAGTCCCTAAATGAGAGCTTAAGTTCTGAAAATTAGACCATAGTCGGAACAGTGTGAAGACAGCCTCGAAATTGAACTTTAATTGTTCTGTTAGCTTTGTTGGGTGAATTCAAGTTTAGGAGCATGTTCGGATTGTATATTGGAGGTTCGTAGCTAATTTAGGCTTAAAATGCCGAAAGTTGAATTTTTTAATTTTCTGGTTCGATAGTGAGATTTTGATCGAAGGGCCGGAATGGAATTTCGGAAGTTTAAGTAGCTCCGTAGTGTTGAATGTGACGTGTGTGCAAAATTTCTGGTCATTCGGATGAGGGTTGATAGACTTTTTGATCGAAAGTGTATTTTGAGAGTTTTTGAAGTTCTTAGGCTTGAATCTGATGCTAATTGATTGATTCGATTAGTTTGGGCTGTTTGGAAGATTTGTATAAGTTTGGGTAGTGGTATACGACTAGTCTGTACTTTTGGTTGAGGTCTCGGGGGCCTCGGGATGATTTTAGGTGCTTCACGAGAAGTTTGGAGTTGAGAGTTTGCAGCTGAAGTTTCAAATCTATTGTCATAACTACACCTGCGGCTAGGGTACCGCAGGTGCTAGCCCGTAGAAGCGAAAAGGGAAGTCGCAGATGCGGCCAAGAGTAAGATGGGCTGGAACCGCAGTTGTAGGAGGTAGACCGCACCTGCGAGGTCGCAGGTGTGGGAAGCATGTCGCAGGTCCAGATTTTGGGATGTTAGTGAGTTTTGCAAATAAGGTCATTTTCCCGGAGCAGCGGAATCGCAGGTGCGATCCCTTGACCGCAGAAATGGAAGTGCTGGGAAGAAAATCAGAGTTTCAAGGGTTTAGTTTCAAAAATCTAGAAATTAATTTGGGAGCTTGTGATTTGGCGATTTTAGAGGGATTTTTACCTGGGTGTTTTGGGTACGCAATTCTTACTCAGCTTTGATTGTTTTCCACGAATCTAAGCTTAAATTCATCCTTTAAATTCGAATTTGGGGTGGAAAAATTGAATAAAAGTTGGAAAAGTTCTTAGACCTAACATTTGAATTTGGATCATGATTTTGATGTCAGATTGGGATAATTTTGATATAAATGAACTCATGAGAGTATGGGGATTCTCAAACTATAAATTTTACCCGATTCCGAGACGTGGGACCGAGGGGCATTTTGGTCATTTTACCTAATTTTGCATAATTGCTTAGAATTTGTTTGTACAATCAGTTACTTGAAGTGTTATTTACATTATGAAATTGAATTGAATAGATTTGGGGCATTTGGAGTTGAGTACTCGTGGCAAAGACGTTGTTTCGGGTTGACTTTGAGCTGGTTCGAGGTAAGTAGCTTGCCCAACTTTGTGTGGGGGACATTCCCTCTAGGATTTGTATTCTGATAATTGAAATACCTTGTACGTGAGGTGACGAGTGCGTACTTGTGCTAATTGTTACAAGTCCTATTTTCATTAAAATAGCTTTAATTGTGTTTTTCCTTTCCTGCTTACATTACTTGGAATTTAAGCATGATGTTAGCCTAGAGAAGCATTTCTAATTGATTTAAATGCTCTATTTGCTTTAACTGCCTTATTTGCATTACGTGAAGCATGCTAGGTTAGAGTTATCTGTTTTACTTTGATATGAAGTTGAGCTTAACTGAGTATTCCTTTTTCCTATCATTGTATGTTTTACTTTGGGACTACGGGAAGGCATCCCAAGAGATCCCCTGTACGTATTTAGGATCGCGCCGACGTGCAGGATACCGAGAGATCCCTTGTACGTAGATTGAAGATACCAAGAGATCCTCGGGATACCAAGAGATCCCTGGCATATATTGAGGATACCAAGATATCCTCGGTATACCAATAGATCCCTAGTACATATTGAGGATACTAAGAGATCCTCAGGATACTGAGAGATCCTCGGTTATTATCCTTGTGATTGTTTTTGCCTCTGTTTCAGTTATTGAGTTCCTTACTTTCTCGTATTAAATTCTTATTGTTAGCTTTCAACTGTATTACTTATCTTATTCCGTCATACCTTATATTTTTATTTCATCTCAATAGGGCCCTGACGTTCCTCGTCACTACCCGACCGAGGTTAGGCTTGGCACTTACTGAGTACCGTTATGGTGTACTCATGCCCTTGCTGCACATGTCTTTCATGTACAGATCCAGGTACCTCTACTCAGACTTACCATCCTTGAGGCGAGACAATCTTTCGGAGAGTTCCAGGTATATCTGCCGTGTATGCAGACCGAGGAGTCTCTCTCCATTTTTCTCTTGTGTTTACAACCCTTTTGTATTCACTTTCTTTTAGATAATCTGGAGTTAGAGCATTATGTAGTATCCTTAGCTTGTGATTTCATGAGATTCTGGGTTTTGGTAAAAATATTGGTCTTCGACAGTTGAAATTGTGTAAGCCGAACGGCATTATAAAACACTGTTTTATTCACTATTTTGGTTTTTATTTGTTTTTCTTCCGCAAATTGGTTTAATTTTTGCATTTTTAGGCTCACCTAGTCGTAGGGACTAGGTGCCGTCACGATGGTTCACGGAGGGTGAATAGGGGTTGTGATAATATCGAGGTCGAATTCCTATTTCAGAAGTTGGTGTAGGTCCGTAATGTCAACATCGGGGAGAGCTGGGACTGCATATACGGTCATCTCGCCGCAAAAGCAAGACCACACCTGCGGAGGAGAGGACGCAGAGGCAGGGATGGGGTGGGAGCCCTGAACTGCAGAAGCAGTGCATGATCCGCACCTGCGGGGCCGTAAAAGCAGTCGAGAGACCGCGGGTTCGAAAAGGCTGGAGGCAGTGAGTTGTTTTAAAGTCGGGATTGGCCATTTTCTTTCATCTTTCTCTTGGCTTGGGCATTTCTTAGAGGGTTTCAGGAGGGGAGTTTCATCATCAACGGCAAGGTAAGCTATCCCCACCTATCTTGAGTTAAATACATTGATTATGTACGAATTTGAGCATGAGAAATTGGTAGAAATTTGGGGTTTTGGTGGAAAGACTTAGAAATTGTATTTTTGGATTTTGACCACAATTTTGGGTATGAAATTGAGAGTAAATTATATTTTAGTTCGTGAGGTTGTGGGTAAACTTTATATTCAAAAATTTTTGGAATCCAGGCATGTGGGCCCGAGGGCGATTTTGTAAAATTTTCGATCGGAGTTGGGATTTTATATAAATTTTATTGATATGAATATTAGGGTGTATTTTCATTGGTTTTTCCGTTATTTGGCTAGTTTTGGAGCATTAGGGCATCGTTTTGAGTCATTGGAAGGGCTTGGAAGTCGGTCATTGGACTTCAGAGCGAGGCGAGTCTCCTTTCTAACTTTGTAAGAGGGAATTGTCCCTATAGGTGAGTTAATTGGTTATGTGCTCCTATTTGTGGGGTCTACATACGCACGAGGTGACGAGAGTTCTTGCGTAGCTACTATTATGCTTAAATCCGGGTAGTTTAGGGCCCAACAACATGCTTATTTGTAATACTTGCAACATTGTTGACAAACTTAAAAAAATGCTTAAAACATATCGAACGTGTAAATGAATTTCTAAAAGGGCTGGATATCATTACTTGACTTTTAAAAGAGAAACTTTCCTTTTCCTGAATGTTTGCTCCTTGATGAATTATTGATTTTACTATTTGAATGTATTTATCTATTGTGGAATGGGCTAAACACCTCGGTAGATTAAATAGATGTATCTATTGTTCGCGCCATTTGACCCTCTGGCAGTGCACAGTTTAAATATTGTTGGATTGGGCCGTACGATCTCGGCATGATATGCGCATTCTTGTATTGCATGCCCTGAGATTTATAGTGTTGATAATTGTTCTCCGTGTCATGAGATAAATGCTTAAATGATGAAAAATGAATCTGGAAAATTTTCTATTAATAAAACAACTGTTAATTGCCTCATGCGATTGAGTTAAAGTCATTTTTATGAATATCCTCGATTCACTATAATATTGGTATATTATTAGTATTGGACCACTAGCAAGTGTCAAAATCGGCTTCTCATCTCTACTTCTTCGATATTTGACGGGATGCTTGCTCAGTACACGTTGTTTTCGTACTCATGCTACACTTGTTGTGCATTTTTGTTGCATAGGCACATGCATCTCTAATGGCCCAGTGCGCGTAGCACCATAGCTAATGCGGAGACTTGGGTGAGCTGCATTTCTTGAGACGACCCGCAGCCAGCAGAGTCTCTTTCAGATTATTATACTGTATTTTCATTTCTGTCCACCTTGTATTCTGGACAGCTACTGTATTTTATTTCATTCCGCAGTTAATGCTCATGCACTAGTGACACCGGATTATGGGATGATTATGGGGTATCATGTATTAACTTCGTAACAGTTATATTTAATCTGAAATGAATGCCTTTATCTATTAAAATTTAAGGAAAATCATAGTTTTTAAAATTATTAAATGAGAATTAAATTGAGTATTTTGGTTGGCTTGCCAAACAGCGGTATCCGGTGCTATCACGACCCTTAGTCGATTTCGGGTCGTGACAACAAACTAGGCCTATCAGCTACGAGTTACAAGATTTCTATCTATAAATCATCTGAAACTTGATCTTAGTCTTGGTTGGTTCTTCATGCAGACTCTGATCTAAATCTTTATGTTTGTCAACTGCAAGTGCTGGTTCGTTCTTCCTCATCTTTTTGGATTAAGGTGGGACATACAAAGCTTGTCACTTTAATCATGTCTTGAGCAGTCCACATCTTTTCTCCGCTTTTGCACTTTGAGTTCACTTCTTTTTATTTTCTTTTATTTTCTCTTATTCTGGATTGAGACCTCTTCTTTTAGTTGTCTCGAACCCTCTGTCTCGAGGTATAACCTCTTCATACACCAAAAAAAACAAACAACCAAACAAACATTTTCTGCCCCAATTTTCACTAGGAAAATTTCGTGAGTTATTTGTAACCAAAACTCTATACTACTTCACTATTGAAAGTAATAAAAGTCAGGATTGTGTATCCTTGGAAAAAATAAATTAAGGAGTGGAGACCCTATATCTAAAAAATGAAATCCATTAGGGATTGGAGACCCTGTGTTGGAAAATCATCAACTAGGGAGTGGCGACCCTATGTTGGAATCAACTTATGTTGGCATCATCTAGGGAGTGGGAACCGTATGTTGGCATCAAGTAGGGAGTGGTGACCCTATGTTAGCATCAACTAGGGAGTGGGAACCCTATTTTGGTATCAACAAGGGAGTGGTGACCCTATGTTGGCATCAAGTTATGTTAGCATCAGGGTATGCTGGCATCAACTAGGGAAGGGGAACCCTTGTCATCAACTAGGGAGTGGTAACCCTATGTTGGCATCAAGTTATATTATGTGATGACCGAAAAGGTCATCACTTGATTTACAAGTAAATTCTATGTTTTGAGGCCTTAGAAGCCTCCTTTTTCATACCTCAATTTACGTGCGCAGTTCGGGCATATATCCGGAACGCTTTTATGTGGAAATTTGATGAAAATGCTAATTTGGTCTTTAAAATTGAATTTAAGTTGACTTCGGTCAATATTTTGGGTAAACAGACCCGGACCCATGAATTGACGATTTCAGAGGGTCCGTAAGAAAATATGGGACTAAGGCATATGCCCGAAATTGAATTCTGAGGTCCTAAGCCCGAGAAATAAATTTTTGAAGAAAATTGTTTAACTAAAATTCTAAGGTCCTAAGCCCGAAATTTGAATGTGTTTGAATCTGGTGGTATCGGGCCCATATTTTAGTTTCGAAGCCCGGCACAGATCTTATATGGTATTTAAGTTGTGCCTATAAATTTTGGAAAGTAACGGAGATCATATGACATGATTCCGACCCTTAGTTGTAAAATTTAAAACTTTGAAAGTTCTTCAGATTTTTTTTTTATTTTGATGCTACACTCGTAGTTGTTGAGGTTATTTTGATGATTTGATTGCACGAGCAAGTCTGTATGATGTTTTTGGACTTGGGTGCATCTTTTGTTTGGAGCCTCGAGGGATCAGGTGAGTTTTGGATAGACCATAGAGTGGAATTAGACTTAGGAAAACTATTGTGGTGTTGCAAGTCTGCAGGCTTTGCAATTACGAAGCCTGGCTCGCAATTCCGAGCTCGCATTTGTGAAGACTGGGATGGATATGGAACCTTCGCAATTGCGAAGCTTATGTCGCAAATGCAACCTTAGCAGGCACCGCATTTGCGAACAGTTGTTCGTATTTGCGAAGAAAGTACAGGCAAGGCTTCCTTCGCAACTGCGAAGCTTTGGCCACAATTGCGAGTTCGCATTTGCGAACCTGGAATTGCAAATACGAGTTCGCATTTGCGAACCTGGAATCGCAAATGCGATATTTGCGCCTGTGCAAATTATAACTTAGGCAAAAATTCTTCATTTTTCAAACTCCCTCAAACCCTAAGCTCTCTTGGGCGATTTTCTAAAGAAAAGTTCTTCTCCAAATAGATTGTAAGTCATTTCTAACTCATTTTTATTAATTAATAATATTTTTTTACGTGATTTCAACTCAAAATCAAGGGTTTTCATGGGGGAAATTGGGTGTATTGGGTAGAACTTAGGATTTATAAAATTTGTGGATTTGGATCTCGATTTGAGGTCCGATTTCAAATCAAATTATACATTTGAGATCGTGGCTGAATGAGTAATAGGGTTTTGGTTCGAACCTCGGGTTTTGACCATGTAGGACTGGGTTCGATTTTTGACTTTTTGGGAAAATCATTGGAAAACCTATTTTCATGCATTAGAATTGATTCATTTAGCATTTATTGATATCATTAAGTAAATTGTCACAAGATACAAGAGCATTGGTGGTAGAAACAAGAGGTAAAGCAATAGTTGAGGCTTGAATTGTGTTCGTGGAATTGAGCTAAGTGTTTGGTCTAACCTTAACTTGAGGGATTAAGAGTTGTGTCTTATTTTCTATGTGCTAAATATTGAGTATGACGTATAGGCATGTGACAAGTATCTATACATCGGTGTCAAGCATGCCCGTGAGTCTTATACTATGATTAATGTGACTCTGTTTCATATTGTTTATGCTTTATATGATGATTTCTATTGTTGAACAAGGCTTGTGGAAGTGTTAATGGTAATTGAACATTGTAGAGCGTTGGCTCAAGTTGAGAATTGAGTTGTGAAGTAATTGTGGAAAAGAGAAGAGGTTTATGATATTGTCTCCCTTGTCGAGATGTTATTACTTTTGATATTATCTCCTTTGCCAGGATGTTATTACTTATGATATTGTTTCCCTTGCCGGGATATTGTTATTATACTATTGTTCTCATGTCGGGATCTTGTTGTAATGCTATTTATTCCCTTGCCCAAATTGCTTTTTGATTGTTGCTTGGGTGAGGAAAAGTGTAAAGCACGAAGGGTGATGTCATGCATGATTTTTAGATTGTTAATGCATGAAGGTGATGTTGTGCCTATATTGTGAGGCAAAAACACGAAGAGGAATGCCGTGCTGGACGATTTAAAATGTGGTGCCATGATATAAGTGATAATGCACGAAGGTTAATTCCATGTCATGATTATGTGAGGTAAAAGCATGAAGGGTGATGTCGTGCCGATTATATTGATTCTTATAGCGAGAACAAGAGTAAAAGCACGATGGGTGATGTTGTGCACTTGTCATTGATTTCCTGATTCTTGTTGATAATTGAATTATGGTGTTCTTTACATTTATATGTTGGTTTTATATTTTTACTTGATATTCCCCGTAGCATGTTTCGCCCTCTTATCTTTAATTGTAAATTTCTGCCTTTATTTTCCCGTGGTATATGATTTAACTGCACAGGTTTATTTGGTAGTATTGACCTAGCCTCATCACTACTTCATCGAGGTTAAGCTAGGCACTTACCAGCACATGGGATCGGTTGTGCTGATACTGCACTCTGCACTGTGTACAGATCCCGGTGCTACAGCTTTTGGACCACAGTAGGGTTGTGACCTTCAGTCCATCAGGCAACCCGAGGTAGTCCTGCAGGCATCCACATGCCTTGGCGTCTACTTCTATCTTTCCATACTGTTTCTTTTATGTATTTCACAAATAACGTTGTATTTATCTTTCGGACCCATATTTGTAGTATTCTTAGATAGTTTGTGAGATTATGATACTAGTTAAAGGTAGTTTATGTTTATGGATTGGTATCGGTATTATTATCAAATTGTTAAATCTCATTTTTCCGCTTTATTATTTCCACTATTTATATAATGTTAATTAACAATTTTTAAGGGATTAAAAATGAAAAGGGTAAATAATTGGAATAATTATCTTGCCTAGCTTTCACGAGTAGGCACTATCATGACTCCCGAGGGTGGGAAATCATGTCGTCATAAGTTGGTATCAGAGCTCTAGGTTGCTTATGTCTCACAATTTACGGACAAGCTTAGTATAGTCTGAGGGATTGGTACGGAGACATCTATATTAATCCCCCAGACACTGCAGAGTTAGGAAAAACTCATATCTGTTCTTCTATGTCATGCAATTTTATTCTCTCACTGCTAAATTGAACCCTCTACTCTTGTTCTTTCACGAATGGCCAAATCACGTACCACTTCTTCAGCTGAGCGGCAGCTCAGACCGGTGATCGATCAACTACATCTTCGTATGCATTGTGGAGATTTGGCAGTTTCACCAAGCTTTCACTACTACCTTTGGTAGTACATCTTTTGAGGATCCCCAGGATTATTTGGACAGCTGTCACAAGGTTCTTCGGAACATGGGATAGTGGAGACCAATGGGGTCAACTTTGATGTTTTTCATTTGTCTAGATCCGCCAAGACTTGGTGGAGAGATTATTGTTTGGCTAGACCAGTTGGGTAACCAGCTTTGACATGGGATCAGTTTTCTCAACTATTTCTGGAGAAGTTTCTTCCTATCACTCAGAGGGAGTACTATCGAAGGCAATCTGAGCGTCTCCAGTAGGGTTCTATGACTGTTACTCAGTACGAGACCAGATTTAGTGACTTGGCCCGTCATGCTCTTCTTATACTTCTCACTGAGAGAAAGAGGAGTGGGGGAGGTTCATTGAGGGACTCGTTCAGCCTATGAGATTGTAGATGGCTAAGGATACAAGGAGCGAGATTTCTTTTCAGGATGCGGCCAATGTGGCTAGGAGAGTTAAGATGGTTCTATCACAGGGGGGTGGTCAGGGGTCTGACAAGAGGCCTCGTCATTCGGGCAAGTACAGTGGTGCCTCAACTGGAGGTAGGGATTCTTTTGGTAGGGAACATCCTTCCAGCTGTTTCAGTGAGGTTGAGTCCTCCGATGCAGTTATCACAGGTAATTTTCTAGTTTATAGTTGGGATGATTCAGTGCTATTTGATCCAGGGTCTATATACTCCTATGTGTCATCTTATTTTGCACCATATTTGATCTTGCCTAGTGATTGTTTGATTGCTCGTGTATATGTGTCTGCACTGATAGGTGATCTTATCGGGATGTTATTGTTTTTGATATTATCTCCTTTGCCAGGATGTTATTACTCATGATATTGTTTCCCTCGCTGGGACATTGTTGTTATGCTATTGTTCCCATGCTGGGATCTCGTTGCAGTGTTATTGATTCCCTTGCCCAAATTGCTTTGTGATTGTTGCTTGGGTGAGAGAGTGTAAAGCACAAAGGGTGATGCCATGCATGATTTTGAGAGTGTTAATACATGAAGGTGATTTTGTGCCTATATTGTGAGGTAAAAACACGAAGGGCGATGCCGTGCCGCACGCTGTAAAATGTCGTGCCACGATATGAGTGATAATGCATGGAGGATAATTTCATGTCATGATTATGTGAGGTAAAAGCACGGGGGGTGATACCGTGCCGATTATATTGATTCTTGTAGACATGTAATTTTTTATCCTCCCCAAGATTTTACATATTTTAGTATTTAAATATTTAATTTAGGTCTAATATAGTTATTTCAACTAATTTTGACTCTTTTACATTATTTTTATCATAAAATTAAAAATACAAAAAATAGTTTCGTTTTTCTCTATTTAATTAAATTGTTAAGTATTTTTAGAAGAATATTATTTTTCTACCCATTTTATTTTTATATAATCTTTGAAAATACAAAAAATAGTTTCAACTTTCATTTTTAGCTTTTATTTTTAATATTAATAGTTCATCAATTTCAATTAAGAGTTTTTGTATTTTGTAGGCATTTAAATTAAATTGTCAGCATTTGTTTTTAGCCCAATGTTTGTAGGAAACTAGAGCCCAATTTTTGAAGCCCGAAACCTAGAACCGAGGACAAGAGACCAAAAAACCCTAGCTACATGTTCTTCTACCTCAAGAGACAAGACTAACACCCATGGCTTCTTCATCTTCTTCATGAGCTAGACAACAATGGAAGCCGAACCCTAATCCAGTACATCGCCGCCGCCGCCGCCGTCAGCCCCAATCCACCATCGCCGCCGTCAGCCCCAATCCACCACCGCCGCTGCCGCCGCCGCCGGTTTCGACCTCTCCACTGCTGCTCACGCCAGCCAGCCATTCCCACCAGCTGAATAGCCATAAACAACCCCCTCTTCCGTTCTTCTTCGACCAGTGACAACAATACATCCATATCTCTCAAGAAATGACATCTTCATCTCTATAGACCACGCCCGCCACCACCCAGCTCGCCGAAAATCGAGCTACAATAGCCTTCACCACCCAGTTCGCCGGTTCTGTCGCTGTTTCCCACCAGCCAGCCGCCGCCGGCGTTAACTCAAAAAAAGAAAAACCGTGAAAGCTTAAAGAAAAAGAGAAGGAACATCAAAGAATTGTAATTATGTTGGTTCACTGATTTCATGTGCTTATAACCAAATTAAATCTATTCATCTTTTCATTATTGTGGCAATGTCTGTTATATACTGTGTGTTACTGATGGAAGTTAACCATTCGACTCATTATGCAAAGTTTCATTTTCGTCCATGACAATCTCTGAATTTTTAGTTTTCGCTCTCTTCTTTATCGCAAATCTGATGGCACAGTGTCGTTTGACTGTCTTCATATGTTAATTAAGCCGTTGAACTGTCTCATTGCTTCATTGGAATGATTTGGTATATATATCTGCGTATGAAGAGTTGGGTTGTGAAATTTGGGGAATATGAGTCAGGTTCAGATTTGGTTATACAGCTTTGTGTTTGAGCTTTCGCCGAATTGAACTCGCTGGTTCGATCTCTACCGTTAAGCTCGTATTGGATTTTTAAATTGCAGCGTGCTTGAGTTTGCTAGATCGTGGTAGTTTCAGTGAAGTTCGAGGAGCACGTTCAGTCCTTGCCCTAACTGAGGTTCAATTCTTCAATCCCTTACTCATTTTATCTAGCATAATGTTAATTGCTTGTTTGGTGATTTGATTATATGATTTGTCTAGCTATTGTCTCCAGTTCTGAGTTTGTCCATTTAAATTGAGTTGCTGGGTAAAAAGTAAAAGAAATTTAGGTTCAAGATAGTAATATTATCCTTTTTCTTGTTCTATCTATTTTAAAGTCGCTAGGAGCATGCTTAGGCCGACATCATTTGGGTAGGCAAATTCTAGGATTTTGTTTTATTTATTTCTGAGGCAAGAGGTCGTTTCTTTAATTAAATTTATCCGGGGAATGCCCCTAAGGATTTGTATATATTTTTATTTGGGGTATGCCCCGAAGTACTTGTATTTGGAGGTCTAAAGCGAGCTCGTAGTACACTTATTCAAATTTCATTTTTATTTTTGTCTTTTTTTATTAGGTGGGGACGACCTCAAGTCTCTTTGATTGTTTATTTTCTTTTTGATGTTTTTACCTCAATTTGAATATTTTAAAAACCAACTAGATTGAGTGCGCAACCATGACTTTCACGAGACTTGGAGAATGCCTAACACCTTCTCCCCGAGTCAAATGAACCCCTTACCCTAATCTCTGGTGCGGACTTGGTTTTAGAGTCTGAAATGTTTTAAAAGGAAAAACTAAAAAAAAAACGGTGACCTGGCACATCGAAATCAATGTCAGGTGGCGACTCTGAGTTATTTCCTTTTGAACAACATTTTTGTCACGTTCTAATTGGAAAACCCTTTTCAAGCTTTACAAAATCTTTTATTAATTTAAGAGGGTTAAGTGGAAGTTTTGGTTAAAAAAAGGGTATGGCATCTTTGGCGACTCTGCTGGGGAATTGCGGGTTCGAGCTAGCACTTGATTTTGTTGGCTTCTAGAATATTTGGTTGAGGATTTTATGCTTTTTCATTATCTTTACTTGATTTTTGTTATGGTTTTATATTTTGTTATTTGCTAGTTGCTTATTTATTTACACTTTTTGCTTTATGTGTTTACTGCTTTATAACTATCATCATTTGCATAACCCCAAGTCTTCTTTCTGCAACAAGTTTTCCGGAGTACATTTGAGCGTACACGGCCTTTTTTTGAGTCACCAGTGTCTTTCGGGGGTGGCGTGAGAGCGTGGAGTGGGCGGACAGCTAGAGCAGCCGCCATCGACCACGTGCCGCCCCAAATTTCCTTGTCCAGTGAACCCCAACCGTAGGTCAGCCTTTAGGTCATACTTATGTGCATCATATCATTTAAACCTAGTAGGGTTGTGTCCCAGGAACCGTGTCCCGTTGTAGGAGGCCTATCCAAATTATGTCAAAATGGGCTTATGGCCCAAAAAGATATTTAATCATCCCTATGTGCTACATATTGCATCTTTTTAGGGGTAAAAGGGTCATTTGACGGACCAAAGATATTTGAGGGTGGAATATAAAATGAAGTAGGTGATTTTACATTTTCCCATTATTTTCCAAAAAATGAAAAGAAAACCAAAAAGATTTTATACTTTTCCATCATTTTCCAAAAATTCAAAAAAAAAGATTTTACACTTTTCTATCATTTTCCAAAAATTCAAAAAAAAAAGGAGAATAAGAAAATCCAAAAAGATTTTACATTTTCCATCATTTCTCAAAAAGACAAAAATGGTTTTCCCAAGTTAGTTGCATTTTTTTAAAGCTTTCCTCCATGTTTGATCTTCCCGGACTACGCGAACCTGATTCTCGTCTTTCGGGGTGATATACGTAAGAAACCTACATAGGTTCTGGTCTTCCTAGTGAGTCTTAGGTTCTTGGCTTTGCGGGGTCTTAGCCAAGTCTTGCATGTTTAGCCACTTTTGGCCACGCCGGCCATTCTTGCAAAATGGGGTCATTTTCGCGAACGTGGTTCAATTACCCATGTATTAGGATTTTGAGTCCACAATTAGGTGTCATATTAATTTAAGGACCTTCCTTTTTGAGTTTGCATCTTTAGCCACTTTTTGCCATATCGGCTATTTTTACAAAATGGGTCATAGCTGTAAATTAATTTAGGCCATAATTGTTGGGCGTTGAATCCATATAAGCCTTAGTGAGGTATTTTCATGTCTTTTAGGTCACCTTTGTTGAGTTTGCACTTCTAGTCACTCTTGTCCACGTAGGTTAAATTTCAAAAATAGCCCAACTGTGTCTTGCATGCGTCCAGTAGGAGGTGTTGTGGTGTCGTAGTGTATTGAGTCACTAATTATATTTGATCTTATTTTTCGCATTCAGGAATGGATCAATTTGCTAGAGTTTGAGCAGGACAAATACCCCAGGATCATTCTAATCAAGACCATTGCATGCACGATCTGTTTGAGGAAACTTTTAATTGTTTAGTGTATTTTATGTCATCTTTTAATTATTAGTCTTGTACAGTAGTATCGAGTTTGTCAGTCTAGTTGAGATTTTCGAGTCTTTTGTTATAGTACTTCCTATTTTGTATTTGAAAAACAAAAAAATTAAATTAATTATTAAATGAAAAATTCCAAAACGATTTTTGTTTCTTAGTTTATTTTATCCATTACTTTTCAAGTACTACGTTTGATCTGATTCATGAGGGGCATGATACATAGGCAACCTACATAGGGTTCAATCGAATCATTTTTCAAAAAAAAAACAAAGAAAACAAAGAAAAGAAAAAAATGAAGTTGTGGGATGTGAGAAGTGAGAGGAAAGAAAAAAGCGACAATTAAAAAGAAAAGAGAGGAAGGAAAACGAGCAAGCCAAGAAGTGCTAGAAATGAAAGAAAAGAGAAGGTTGAAATGAACAAAATTGGGATGATTCCAAATGACCTTGTGACCGTCGAAGTCATTCTAGAACCATTAATTGTTGCTAAGGCCATTGCACGCAATGTGATATTTCTATCTGATAAATGCTCTAACGCTAACATGTTGGCTTTGTTTTGCTCCTCGCTGTTGATTTCATTATAATAGAGGGTGGTTAGTTTGTGGCACTTTGGTGATTTGTCCATACAACACAAGGTCAAAGAGCAAGGTACCCATGACTAGCAAAGACTTGGACATAAGAGTTGTTAACCCGTCGAGGGAGATTGAAAAGTCAGAATGTGAATTGAAAGAGGAGGTCTAAAGGTTGAAACAACAGATGGCAGAAATGTATCAGTCTTGTGTCAGGGGCATCCTCCACCTTCATTCCCTACCAACTATACATAAAACCATGCCTTTATCCTACCACTATCACAAGTCCAGGGTCTCACTACTGTTGACCTTTTCCCTCAACATGTACCGGGCTTTAGCCCTTATCACAATTACCCTAGCACTTTGTCCAAAATTTTCCATGCTCCGCCAGCCAACACAATCTCATACCCTGCTCAAGTTTAGGAAGCCAAATTTATCTAGGTCAACACACTTTGTGGTGAGGATGCATGGTAGCATGGAGTATGAGAATCCTCTTGAAAACTTGCTGATTAAAGTTAATGATATTGAAATTGTTGAAGGTCCCAGAAATTTTGATGTGCAACTCAGTGGCTAAGATGTCGAGCTTGGCAATTGGAAAGACACGCCTTTCTTGGCTAGCCAGGGAGGAGTTTTGATGGTTTATTTTGTTGTCATTTCTATTTTGTTCGGATTATTTCAGGGCTGTAATCCAGATATGGTCTTGTGGCTCAAACTCTTCTTCTTCTTCTTATCTTGTCTAGTTCATTTAGTTGTAGTAACCCATCTAGTTTTATCTAGGATTGTTCCAGGGTTGTAACCCATGTCTATTTTGCTTGTCTTGTTCAAACCCTGTTCACCGTCTGTCTAATGCAATTTCCTATTTTCTGTTAGTTCTAGTCAAATTTTTTTATGGTCATTTTTCCTTTTATAGTTTTTTCATGCCGACTTTAGTGACATGACATGCACGCATAATTCTTAGCCTGATCTTGAAAGTTAGTCTAATCATGAAACAACGACACATTTTTGAATATGGTAAAAGGATGCTTTTGAGGAAACAATTAAAGATTCACGTATTTTGAGAAACATGAAGCTTGAATTGAGTGAAACTGAGGCAGTTAGTTTGGAAATCAAGAGGTTGATGAGAGCATACAACAAGGGAATGTCTCTCAAGCAGTCTGAGGTAGATCAATCAGTGCTGAAATGCATTCTTCCACATCAAGATAAGTTTGAATCGAGTCTGTTTCGAACTGGCAAGGATTATTCATTGGTACAAAGGTATTGCCAGTTGGCACTTTTGTTTGTGTTGATGCCATCAATAGATACTGTGTATGATTACTTTGCTTATCTTCAATTGCATGTTTGTACTTGGCATTTTTTAAGTTTGGTATGACGAAGGCATTTTATTCTGCTACCCAAACACTTTTATCCTTTGCTACCCCTTTTGAGCCCTATTTTTTTTTCATACCCCTCTTTTGGAATCAGAAATAGAGTTAGGAACTAGAAAAGTAAAAGAAAAAGAAAAAAAAAAGAAGAAAATAGAAAAAGAAGAAAAAAGGAGAAAAGAAAAAAAAAGAGAAAAGGAAAAGGAAAAGGAAAAAAACAACTTTGTCTTTTGAACTACGTTTGACCTGATTCTTGTCTCATCAAGATACGTAGGCAGCCTTACGGTTCGGTCACATCAAATAAAATATTTCATAATCCCCGAAGTCAAGAGTGGGGCATTTTTTCTTAGAAATCACATCAAATAAAAAATTCAAAAAATAATATTCCCCACACTCCAATAAACTGGGGCAGAAGTTTTAATTTTTGCCAAAAGATCTGATTCTAAAAGTTATAATTTTGAACCCTTTTAATCTTAAATTATTTTGATATGGTCTTGTGGCTCAAACTCTTCTTCTTCTCATCTTGTCTAGTTCATTTAGTTTTAGTAACCCGTCTAGTGTTATCTAGGATTGTTCCAGGGTTGTAACCCATGTCTATTTTGCTTGTCTTCTTCAAACCCTGTTCACCGTCTGTCTAATGCAATTTCCTATTTTTTGTTAGTTCTAGTCAAATTTTTTAGGGTCATTTTTCCTTTTATAGTTTTTTCATGCCGACTTCTAGTCCAAAAGTTGTAATTTTGAACCCTGTTCATCTTAAATTATTTTGAGCCTTCATGCCACCCTTTCTTTCTAACCCTATCCAAAAGCCTACATTACGGTCCAAAGAAAGACCTTCTAACCAATCTTTGAGGATGTCAAATCAAGTGCGTGGAAAAAGTATGATCTTCTTGTATCATGGGTAATACCTTGTTTTAGCACAAAGAGAGAAAATGATATAATGAGATAGTATTATCGGTGAAAACCCTCAGGGCACCGTAAGGCGACGGTGTGTTGAGAAAAGAGCAAAATGAGTGAGGCTTGATGGTGAAAACCTTTAGCGCACTACAAGTTGACCGAGAATTGTGGATCAGATGGGGCAATTGAAAAGTTGAAGCCCAGTTTCACAGCGAAGAGGTACAATAAGAGTTGAATAATAGACTCGCTTGAGAGATTAGGCCACTTAATCCAAAGGTGCATGTCATGGTCATTAGAGTTGGTATCCACATCTGATATGTTTCTACTTTGTAATTTTCTTGTTAGGTATCATCTCTTTCCCTTGTCCCTTATTTTGTTCCTCTTGTTTTGTTTGAGTCCCTTATTGAGTCTGTTTGGTCAGAACAAGTAAGAAATGACTTCAAAATTTGCTACCAGATTTCCAATTGCAGAAAGCCGAATTTGGCTAGCACATCAAAGTGGCATAAGTCAAGGCAAAGTGGTACACGCACTGAGTTCGTCACAATCAACATGCTCTGGGATTCATGTGAAATGCAAAGGCTCAGTAATGTCAATTCATGAGCAAAATGCAACAGATAAAGGATGTTAGGATCGAATAGAGTGGAGGTGTTTTCTGTGATAAGGGTTGAAAGAAAATGGGTAGTCGATAACTGGCAAAGTCTTCCAAGTCGAAATCAGAGTTATCTTGGCAAGTGAAGAAGCAACCGCCCTTACCTATCTTGCTAGTGTGTATAAAATGCTGCCATTGCTTTTCACATTTTTTCCTCCTAGGATAAAAGTCCTAGTCTGATGGATTTTCCTCCCAATAGAAATCTTAGTCTGATGAATCTTTCTCCTAAGATAAGAGACTGTCTGATGAATTTTTCTCCTAAGATAGAAAACCTAGTCTGATGAATTTTCTCCAAGGATAGAATATTAGTCTGATGAATCTTTCTCCTAAGATAACAAAAAGGGACCTAGTCTGATGAACTTTCTCCTTGGCCCAAAATCTTAGTCTGATGAATCATTCTCTTAAGATAAAAAAAAAGGGTACCTGTTCTGATGAACTTTCTCCTAGGATCAAATCTTAGTCTGATGAATTGTTCTCCTAAGATAAAAAGGCCTAGTCTGTTGAATTTTCTCCTAGGATCGAATCTTAGTCTGATAAATTTTTCTCCTAAGATAGAAAACCTAGTCTGATGAATTGTCTCCTAGGATCAAAATCTTAGTCTGATGAATTTTTCTCATAAGATAGAAAACCTAGTCTGATGAATTTTCTCCTAGGATCGACGTTTTAGTCTGATGAATCTTTCTCCTAAGATAAAAACAAAAAAAGGACCTAGTCTGATGAATTTTCTCCTAGAATCAAAATCTTAGTCTGATGAATTTTTCTCCTAAGATAACAAAAAGGGAGCTAGTCTGATGAACTTTCTCCTAGGATCGAAATCTTAGTCCGATGAACTTTCTTCTAGGATCAAAATCTTAGTCTGATGAATTTTTCTCCTAAGATAAAATACCTAGTCGGATGAATCTTTCTCCTAAGATAGCAGGCCTAGTCTGATGAATTTTTTCCTAGGATCAAAATCTTAATCTGATGAATCATTCTCCTAAGGTAGAACACCTAGTTTGAACTTTCTCCTAGGATCAAAATCTTAGTCTGATGAATTTTTCTCCTAAGATAAGAGACCTAGTCTGATGAACTTTCTCCTAGGATCAAAATCTTAGTCCGATGAATCTTTCTCCTAAGATAACAAAAATGGACATAGTCTGATGAATTTTCTCCTAGGATCAAAATCTTAGTCTGATGAATCTTTCTCCTAAGATAACAAAAATTGACCTAGTCTGATGAATTTTCTCTTAGGATCGACATCTTAGTCTGATGAATCTTTCTCCTAAGATAACAAAAAGGGACGTAGTATGATGAACTTTCTCCTAGGGTCAAAATCTTAGTCTAATGAATTTTTCTCCTAAGATAAAAAGTCCTAATCTGATGAAATTTCTCCTAGGATCAAAATCTTAGTCTGATGAACCTTTCTCCTAAGATAGAAGGCCTAGTCTAATGAATCTTTCTCCTAGGATCGAAGTCTTGGTCTGATGAATTTTTCTCCTAAGATAGAAGACCTATTCTGTTGAATTTGTTGGTCAAATATTCTTGGTTTGATTCACGGGAGACGCACATCCGAGTTAAGTCTTTAGTTTGCTCTCATCATTGCATCAATAACATAGGTGATTTACAATTTTGTTAACAACTCACGAATCTTCCTAGTGCAAACTGGGGCAGAAAATTTTGTTTGTTTTATTGTTTTGATTGCAAGAACCCACCTGAAGAATGAGGGAGGACATTTCAGAGTTTATTTCAGAGTCATTTCAAGTTTCAAGTCAGTAGCAGGCATCCACCTGGAGAACGAGGGAAGTCATTTTAGAATTCAATTCAAATTAGAAGTAGCAGAAGCTTGCGGCAAGAATGCGAGGCAACAGTACGAGGTAACCAACGGAAGTAGTCTTAATAAAGAAAGAAAAAAAAAGAAAAAAGTGAAGTGAGTCCAAAATGCAGAAGCCGAGACAAGAGGTGGGTTGCTCAAGACGTGACTGAAGTCACAAGCATGGTATGTCCAGTCTTGATCCGAAAAAGGTGAAGAAGAATGAACTAGCACCTACGGCTAGCGAGCGTCAAGGTTCAAATCTAAAGTCTGCATGAAGAACCATTCAAGACTCAAGATCAAGCTTTAGAAGACTTATAGATAGGAATTTTGTAACTCATGGTTGACATGCTTAGTTAGTCTTTTTCATTTTTGATTTTGATGTAATAAGACCGCGGACCGGAACCTTGACGGCACCTCAATCGGCTCTCCATATCGGTATACTCCATCATTGTCCCTACTTCTGAACTACACGTGGCCTGATTCCTTTATAGCCAAGGATATGTAGGCAGCTCAAAAATCAGGTCTCGGTCACATTTCCTTTTTCTCTTAAGTTTAGTCTCTCCAAATAAGGGTCGGGTAAAAAAACTTGTCTAGTCGTTCTTTGTTCGAAAATACTTCGTATTTCCAGTCAAAGAAGGCCAGCTGTAGACATGTAATTTTTGACCCTTCCCAAGATTTTACATATTTTAGTATTTAAATATTTAATTTAGGTCTAATATAGTTATTTCAACTAATTTTAACTCTTTTACATTATTTTTATCATAAAATTAAAAATACAAAAAATTGTTTCGTTTTTCTCTATTTAAATAAGGTGTTAAGTATTTTTAGAAGAATATTAATTTTCTACCCATTTTATTTTTATATAATCCTTGAAAATACAAAAAATAGCTTCAACTTTCATTTTTAGCTTTTATTTTTAATATTAATAATTTATCAATTTCAATTAAGAGTTTTTGTATTTTGTAGGCATTTAATTTAAATTTTCAGAATTTGTTTTTAGCCCAATGTTTGTCGGAAACAAGAGCCCAATTTTTGAAGCCCAAAACCTAGAACCTAGGACAAGGGACCAAAACATCCTAGCTATATCTTCTTCTACCTCAAGAGACAAGACTAACACCCATGGCTTCTTCATCTTCTTCATGAGCTAGACAATAATGGAAGCCGAAACCTAATCCAGTACACCGCCGCCACCGTCAGCCCCAATCCACCGCTGTCGCTGTCGCTGCCGCCAGCTTCAACCTCTCCACCGCTGCTCACGCCAGCCAGCCATTCCCACCAAATGAGCAGCCATAAACGACCCCCTCTCCCGTTCTTCTTCGACCAGTGACAATAACACATCCATATCTCTCAAGCAACGACATCTTCATCTCCATAGACCACGCCGGCCACCACCCAGCTCGCCGGAAATCGAGCTATAACAGCCTTCACCACCCAGTTCGCCGGTTCTGTCACTGTTTCCCACTAGCTAGCCACCGCCGGCGTTACCTCAAAAAAAGAAAAAATGTGAAAGCTTAAAGAAAAAGAGAAGGACCATCAAAGAATTGTAATTATGTTGGTTCACTGATTTCATGTGCTTATAACCAAATTAAATCTATTCGTCTTTTCATTATTGTGGCAATGTCTGTTATATACAGTGTTTTACTGATGGAAGTTAACCAGTCGACTCATTATGCAAATTTTCATTTTCGTCCATGACAATCTCTGAATTTTTAGTTTTCGCTCTCTTCTTTATTGCAAATCTGATGGCACAGTGTCGTTTGACTGTCTTCATATGTTAATTAAGCCATTGAACTATCTCATTGCTTTATTGGAAGGATTTGGTATATATATCTGCGTATAAAGAGTTGGGTTGTGAAGTTTGGGGAATATGAGTCAGGTTTAGATTTGGTTATACAGCTTTGTGTTTGAGCTTTTGCCGAATTGAACTCGCTGGTTCGATCTCTACCGTTAAGCTGGTATTGGATTTTTAAATTGGAGCGTTCTTGATTTTGCTAGATTGTGGCAGTTTTAGTTATGTTCGAGGAGCATTTCAGTCCTTGATCTAACTGAGGTTCAATTCTTCAATCCCTTACTCATTTTATCTAGCTGAATGTTAATTGCTTGTTTGGTGATTTGATTCTATGATTTGTCTAGCTATTTTCTCCAGTTCTGAGTTTGTCCATTTAAATTGGGTTGCTAGGTAAAAAGTAAAAGAAATTTAGGTTCAAGATCGAAATATTGTCCTTTTTCTTGTTTTATATATTTTAAAGTCGCTAGGAGCATGCTTAGGATCATTTGGGTAGGCAAATTCTAGGATTTTGTTTTATTTATTTCTGAGGCAAGAGGTCGATTCTTTAGTTAAATTTATCCGGGGAATGCCCCTAAGGATTTGTATATATTTTTATCCGGGGTATACCACGAAGTACTTGTATTTGGAGGTCTAAAGCGAGCTCGTAATACATTTATTCGAATTTCATTTTTATTTTGTCTATTCTTTATTAGGTGGGGATGACCTCAATCCTCTTTGATTGTTTATTTTCTTTTTGCATGTTTTTACCTCAATTTGAATGTTTTAAAAGCCAACTAGATCGAGTGTGCAACCGTGACTTTCACGGGACTTAGGGAATGCCTAACACCTTCTCCCCGAGTCAAATGAACCCCTTCCCTAATCTCTGGTGCGAACTTGGTTTTAGAGTCTGAAATGTTTTAAAAGGAAAAATTAAAAAAAAAACAGTGACCTGGCTTACCGAAATCAATGTCAGGCGGCGACTCTGAGTTATTTCCTTTTGAACACCATTTTTGTCACGTTCTAATTTGAAAAACCTTTTCAAGCTTTACAAAATCTTTTATTAATTTAAGAGGGTTAAGTGGAAGTTTTGGTTAAAAAAGGGGTATGACAATTCTTATGGTTAGAACGAGAGTAAAAGCACGACAGGTGATGCTTTGCACTTGTCTTTGATTTCCCGATTCTTGCTGATAATTGAATTATGGTGTTCTTTATATTTATCTGTTGGTTTTTTGTTGTTACTTGATATTCCCCGCAGCATGTTTCCCCCCTCCTATCTTTAATTGTAAATTTCAACCTTTATTTTCCTGTTATATATGATTTAACTACACATGTTTATTTGGTAGTCTTGTACTAGTCTCGTCGCTACTTCGCCGAGGTTAAACTAGGCACTTACCGGCATATAGGTTCGGTTGTGCTGATACTACACTCTACATTGTGTACAGATCCCGGTGCTGCAGCTTTTGGAACATAGTGAGGTTATTGCCTGCAGTCCATCAGGCTACCCGAGGTAGTCCTTTAGGCTTCCGCAAGCCTTGGCGTCTTCATCCATATTTCCATACTGTTTCTTTTATGTATTTCACAAATAGCGTTGTATTTATCTTTCGGACCCCTATTTGTAGTATTCTTAGACAGTCTGTAATATTGTGACACCAGTTCTGGGTAGCTTATGTTTATGGATTGGTGTCATTATTATTATTAAGTTGTTAAATTTCATTCTTGCACTTTATTATTTCCGTTGTTTATATAATATTAATTCACAATAGTTAAGAATGAAAAGGGTAAATAATTGGAATAATTGTCTTGCTTAGCTTCCACGAGTTGGCATCATCACAACTTCCAAGGGTAGGAAATCTGGGTCGTGACATATTGGCATCAGGTTATGCTGGCATTAACTAGGGATTGGAGACCCTACGTTGGTATCGGGTTATGCTGGCATCAATTAGGGAGTGAAGACCCTATGTTGGCATCAACTTATGTTGGCATCAATTAGGGAGTGGTGATCCTAAGTTGGCATCAAGTTATATTGGCATCAGGTTATTCTGGCATCAACTAGGGAGTGGAGACCCTATGTTGGCATCAACTAGGGAGTGGTGACCCAATGTTGGCATCAGGTTAGGCTGGCATCAACTAGGGAGTAGACACACTATGTTGGCATCAACTAGGCAGTGGTGAGGTTATGTTGGCATCAACTAGGAAGTGGAGATCCTATGCTGGCATCAACTAGGGAGTGGTGACCCTATGTTGGCATCAAGTTTTGTTGGCATTAACTTGGGAGTGGAGACCCTATGTTGGCATCAAATTATGCTGGCATCAGGTTATACTAGCACCAACTAGGGAGTGGAGACCCTATATTGGCATCAACTAGGGAGTGATGACCCTATGATGGTATCAGGTTATGCTGGCATCAACTAGGGAGTGGAGGCTCTATGTTGGCATCAACTAGGGAGTGGTGACCCTATGTTAGCATCAGGTTATGCTGGAATCAACTAGGGCGTGGAGACCCTATCTTGGAAAAGCGACTAGGGAGTGGATACCCTATGTCTAAGATAAAATCAACTAGGGATTGGATATCCTGTGTTGGAAAAACGCAGCTTGGGATTGGATACCCTATACTACCATGACTTTGAATTTTTCTTATTTTCTTTCTTTTCATTTCATTTTTTTCATTTTTTTTATTTGAGAAAATGAGTAAATGCATGTAAGAATTTGGAGGAGACTTCCCCTTTGGATTAATTATTGTTGCAGAGCTATTTCAGTCTCTGTGCAGTTTCCTTCTGTTGCACCTGCTTCTTGCAAGGTTTCTTTGAATTAAACCTGTTTCCTGTTTGTCAAACAAAGAAAAATTTGTCAGTTTGAAACAGTGGTTGGTTTTGTGTCCTTGATATTTTCAGTCACTTGATCTCGGCCCGCTTATTTGATGAATATTTCAACTGCAACTGCTTGTTCCCTGAGGACCGATTTCATTTCTGACCCTAGAGAACTTGGCTTTTCCAGAACTTAATCGCATGGGACTTAACATTTTTCAATTTTATTTTGCCTTCGTAGGCATTTAACTTTGATTTCCTTTCTTTTCAAGAGTTTTTAATTTCAAAGCATCGTCCATCATGGTCAGTAGAAGTCGACTCGATGCACCTGCCAAGGCTGGGTGCCTTCTTGGATATTGGCTCGTATTAGAAAAATGCTTTAAATCAATCTTGCCATCCTTTATTTGTCTTATTTTCATAATATCATTAGACAAAAGGTATTCAAAGAAAATCAACTAATGAAATGGACAACTAAACTTAGACGAGAGGTATCCCTTTCGGGGAAAGGAAAGAAAGGCGTATCTTGAGTGCATGCTCACTTTAATGAACATGACATGCCTCTTGGACTGGATGCATGATCTGTGTAAACCATCCAACTCTCATAAATTCATCACAACTTATGTTTTCAAACCAAGAAACCTTGACAGGGTTCTGTTGATGCTGAATGGTCATGAGGATCCTCTTTTCAATTAGTGGCACCCTTTGTGGGTTTTCACTAGATAACCTCTCTGATTTCTCTTCTCATTGTCGCCTTGTAGTGCTCTTTCTGAGTTTTCACTAACAAGACTCTCTCATTTTAATTTCTCTAATTATCATCACCTTACGGTGCCCGTGAGGTTTTTACCCATCAGACTCTCTCATTTTATTTCTCACATTTTGATTGTATCGGATTCAAGCGATTGTATTCTCCAATTTTTAAAATATTCTTGCCGATTGATAGGAAGGACTTGAAAAGATTTGGGTAAAAATAATTTGGACTGAATTACAACTTTGGAACCTTTCAGGCAAAACCATTGCCAAAACATTATAAAATCTACCCAGTTTCACTTTTGGGAGAATTTGGGATTTTTGTTTTGGTGTGACTGAACCCCAGAGAGAGGCCACCTACGTATCCTTTCGGAATAAAATCGAACATAATTCAAGGAACATCTTTTTTTTATTTTCTTCTCTTTTTTTTCTTTTTTTAATTTCATAACAACTTCCTGGTTTCAAAGAGGGTAATCAAAGAAAAGAGGGAACCTGCTCAAAGGGTTTGCAAGATTGGTAGTATTTGGGTAGCGGGAACGAAAGCCTTCGTCATCCAACTAGAGAGCATTAAAATCACGTAATAAAGTCAAACATAATACCTTTTGACCGCATCTGTATTGACAGTTATTTCGGGATCATTTCCTTCGATGTCTCCTAAATATAGTGCTCTTTTTGGCAATAGTTTTCTTACAATGTACGGACTTTTCAAATAGTTTTCATTTTTTCCTTACAATGTATGGACATTTCCTTCGATACCTTTTGAATGCATCTACATTGACAACAATTTTCCTATTACTTCCTCATAATGCGGGAGAATACACCGCAGAACGAGTTGCCCCACTTCAACGTTTCTAGGTCGTACTTTCTTGTTGTAGGCACAGGCCATTCTTGTTGATGCAACTGCCTGTGGCGAACTGCGCCATCCGCTTTTCATCAATCATAATTAATTTTTCCAATCGTATCTTGACCTATTACTCATCCTCGATCTTAGCTTCAATAAAAATTCGAAGAGAGGGAATTTTAACTTTTGTGGGTTTTATGGCTTCAGTGCCATAAAACAATAAATAGGGTGCGGCCCCAATTGATGTGTGAAAAGTTGTGCGATAGCCTAATATGCAAAAGGCAACTTCTCATGCCATTTTCTATAACTCTGAATTATTTTACTGAGGATCTCCTTGATATTCTTGTTTGCAGCTTCAACAACGCCACTAGCTTTAGGCCAATAAGGGGTAGAGTTATGATGCATAATCTTATATTGTTCGCATACCTCCCTCATCAAATGGCTATTCATATTTTCAGTATTGTCTATAATGATAGTTTGAGGAGTACCAAATTGAAAAATGATGTTGGAATGCACGAAGTCCACCACCGCTTTCTTGGTGATAGCTTTGAAAGTGAATGCTTCAACCCATTTTGTGAAATAATCAATGGCAACCAGAATGAATCTGTGCCCATTTGAATCTTTTGGCTCGATCGGCCTAATGACATCCATACCCCAGGCAACAAATGACCAAGGTGCTAACATAGGATGCAACTCTGAAGGCAGTTCATGAATCAGGTCGCCGTGTATCTAACACTGATGGCACTTGCGGACAAAACAGAAGCAATCATTTTCCATGGTCGTCCAGTAATAACCCGCCCGAAGGGTTTTCTTTGCAAGGACATATCTGTTTATGTGGGGCCCAAATGCTCCCAAATTAACTTCGCTCATGATCTTTGCAGCCTCTTGGTCATCTACATACCTCAAAAGATTCAAATCTGGAGTTCTTTTGTACAAGACTTCTCCGCTCAAGAAGAAACTGTCAGCGAGCCTTCTAATGGTTCTCTTTTGATCTCCACTGTCTTGCTCAAAATATTCCTTTGTTTTCAAAAACCTTTTGATATAATGACATCATGGCTGAACATCTGGTTCTATTTCATCTTCATTCCAATAACCATGCCTTTCTCAAATTTGGATTTCTAGCGGGTCAATATGGACATTGCCCGGACACAGCAGCGTTGAGTCCAAAGTAGCTAGTGCATCAGCTAACTCATTGTTGAATCGAGGAATATACCTGAACTCGACGGAATTGAACTATTTTCCAAGATCTTCCACATGTTGCCTATATAGGATAAGCTTGATGTCTCGAGTTTCCCATTCACCTTAAGCTTGCCGAATAATTAAGTCAGAATCTCTCATTATTAATAGTTCTTCCACACCCATGTCAACTGCCATGTTCATACCCATAATGTAGGCTTCGTATTCAGCGGTGTTATTTGTACAGAAGAACTAAAGCTGGGATGTGGCTGGATAGTGCTGACCAGTATGCAAAATCAAAATTGCCCCAATCTCGACACCTTTTACATTTACAGCTCCATCAAAGAACATTTTCCAAGAATTGGTGTATTCTGGAATTACTTCAGCTGAATTTACTTTCTCGTTCAGAAAGTAAGTACTCAAGGGTTGCTATTCATCATCAAGCAAATTCTCAGCTAGGTGATCCGCCAAGGCTTGAGCTTTCATCGTCGTGTGGGTTACATAGACAATGTCAAACTCAGTAAGCAGGATTTGCCACTTTGCTAATCTTCCTGTGGGAATTGGTTTTTGGAATACGTACTTTAGAGGATCCATTCTGGTTATGAGATATGTTGTGTAGGGAAACAGATAATGTCGAAGCTTCTGGGTGACACAAGTTAGGGCGCAACAAGTTCTTTCCAACAAAGTGTACTTGGGTTCATAACTAGTGAACTTTTTGCTCAAATAGTATATGACTTGCTCTCTCTTCCCGGTCACATCATGTTGAACCAGGACACACCCGAAAGAATTTTCCAGGACCGTAAGCTACAAAAACAAAGGTCTCCATGGCTCGGGTGGAACCAACACTGGCGGATTTGACAGATATTCTTTGATTTTGTTGAAAGTTTCTTGACACTCATTCGTCCATCTGATTGCCGCATCTTCCATCAACAGCTTAAATATGGGCTCACATGTGGTAATCAGCTGAGCAATTAACCTGCTGATGTAATTCAATCTTCCTAAAAGATTCATGACCTCTTTCTTGGTTCTTGGAGGTGGAAAATCTCGATAGACTTTATCTTTGTTGGAACTAACTTGATACCCTTCTGAGTGACTATAAACCCCTGAAGTTTCCCAGATGTAACTCCGAATGCATATTTAGATGGATTCAATTTCAAGTTATACTTGCGCAGACGCTCAAAGAACTTTCTCAAATCTCGTACATGGTCTTCATGCGTTCTAGATTTAATGATCACATCATCTACATACACCTCAATTTCTTGGTGCATCATGTCATGGAAGATAGCAGTCATAGCTCTCATGTAAGTTGCCCCGGCATTCTTTAAACCAAATGACATGAACCTATATTAGTAAGTGCCCTCGAGTTTTCCCATCTTCTTCGACACTAGGACCACATTAGCCAACCATGTAGTGTATCAGACCACTCGAATCACACCAACTTTTAATTGTTTGGTGACTTCTTCTTTGATCTTATCATTCATATACGTCTTAAACTTTCTTTGCTTTTGTTACATATGTGGATAACCTAGATAAGTTGGCAATTTATACACTATCAAATAACTACTCAGTCCTGGGATGTCATCATAGGTTCATGAATAATAACAAAAGTTGGATCAATGCATCTATAGTTCTTTCATAGGCGTGAATGCTTATCATGGTTTCCCGGACCTCTTCTGGACTATCCAAATTGACTGGCTTGGTTTCATTTAAGTTTTGGCTTAGGCTTATTCTCAAATTGTTCAAGTTCTCAATTTATTTCCCTAAAAGCATCATCTTCATCATATTCTGGTTCTTGATTCATTATTTCACAGTGAGACATCAGTTAGGATCTGGGCATAAACTCTACAAGCATGTCATGTTATTTATGTTCGCATTTTTAGAACTGAAAAGAAAAAGATAAAAATAGCAAAATCAGAATAAAGTAAAAAGAAGAATCCATTGACGATGAAATATTGATTTCATTCCATTGAATTTGAAGATAGGTGGGTTTACTTCGGAATTAAAAGGCAAGAAAAATAAAAACATTTGAGTTACACCCTGAAATAACAAGTAATGCAGAAAAGAGTGCAAGACTGGACTACTGCGATTCCCACCTGACAAGGAATGGGGTAGCCTTCCAAATCTGAAGCTTAGCATTTGGCCCTATGTACTGCACCTCAACAATACTTGAGCCTTCCCCCGGTTGGACCATGTGAACATCATATAACATTTGTCTTATTATCTCACAAATGATCTCAATTTCTTTGGCCGTGAACGCCTCTTCTTCTTTTTTTATGTACTTTAGATTCTCAAATGATTTGGCTAGATGCCGAATGGGCTAGGGAAGGACCCATCCATTTTTCTTGCGCTCATAGGCCCATTATTCATCAACATCGGTAACTTGGAAACTATGCCAAAGAACTTCTTATTGACAGTCAAAGTGATGGGCTCTGTGATGCCTTGTACCGATACCCAAAGCCATTTCCCGGGCTTGTACCCATGTTTGGTCATTTCACTGGTAACCATGATTGATGCATTTGATAGGCAGGGTTGAGGAAATGGGGTCACTTCTTTGCACTGGTCGGCGACCATGATTTCTAAGGCTTGATAGACAATATGCTCACTTCCTTCTCTATCCTTGAGACACGGGACTGACTGGTCCCTAGAAATAGATAGTTAATCCTCCCCGTGGACAAATATTTCTTGGTTTTCATGTTCAAAATTGACCATTTGGTGGAGAGTTGAGGGCACAACCCCGGTAGAGTGAATCCATGGTCTTCCTAGGAGAATGTTGTATGAGGTATCCATATCCAGAACCTGAAAAGTCACTTAAAAATCAATAAGGCCAATTGTCAAAATTAAGTCAATTTCTATTATTGTATCGCCCTTGACACCATCAATAATGCGCACACAGACATTGTTCGATCTAATCCTTTCTGTCCCGATTTCCATCCTCTGTATCGTTCAAAGAGGGAAAATTTCAACTCCGGATCCACCGTCTAGCATAACTCTCTTCACATAATAACCTTTATACTTGACAGTCAAGTGAAGGGATTTGTTGTGGGTGGATCCCTCTGGAGGCAAGTCATTGCGGCTGAAGGAGATCCGATTGACTTCGACAAATTGCTCAGCCATTCTTTCAAATTGTTCGACTGAAGTTTCAATCGGAGTGTACGCCTCATTCAATATTTTTAGAAGCACCTTTTGATGTTCATTTGAGCTCATCAGCAAGGATAAAAGTGAAACCTTGGAAGGAGTCTTACTAAGTTGATCAATTATGGCATATTCCAAAGTTTTCATCTCCTCCGCTTCTTCAGCACTCACCAGCTTCTTAAGTGAAAACCGATTCTCCTAGTTTAGTTTTTATTTTTTCAATTCTTTTGGGCTATGATACTTCCTGAATTGGTTCATTTTATTTACTTCTCCCATGACTTACTTTCCTTTTTATGTGACCCTTGTCTTATTGTAGTTCTAAGGGACGGCAGTAGGGTCTCTCATGGGATTCTGTGGTGTGTGGCTGATGACCAAAGGCTCATCCAAACTGGGTGGAATTATTGGCCTCTATGCCACGTAAGTCCCTTATGGTACATAAATATTTGTCATATTCAGCATGGCTTTTCTCTGTTCAAATCTTTTGGGTGGGCTCAACATGAGTTATTCCTTCCTAGGGGCCCTAGGAACATAGAAGATGGCACCCTTAGCAGGTGATTC
>MU670046.1:138053-165145 GCA_026770625.1 Nicotiana glauca | reverse complement strand
CCCCCCCCCCGGTCTTTGTTTCCACAACCTTTTATGCATTTTGGGTAGTGGAATTGATCTTCTTCTCATCTGTAGCTTGTTTTTCCACCTCTTTGGGTTTCTTTTCTGAGTCGACGATGGCAATGTTAGCTTTCAAAGATAGGTTGAATTCATTAATGCCATTCGGTCTCAAGAATTTTGGGGCCACATATCAAAGGCTGGTGATGAAAATGTTTCAAGAATATCTAGGGAAAACATGGAGGTTTATATAGATGATATCCTAGTCAAGTCACAACAAGCAGGGGATCATATTTGATAGCCTGTATGAGTCTGCCAAACCATAGAGTACCTGGTCCTCTATGAGACTGATACATAGAATGCAGTAAGGACTGAATGTAAAGAAGGCCAGAGATATTCTATGTGGAAAAATTCCACACAAGGGGATTAGAAAACCACGACGTACACAAGTAGGCTTTAAACTCAACTAACTTGTAATCTACCTATTACAAGCCACTTTGCAAACTCCCTTTTGTAAAGACTTCAAACTAACTTGTGATGCACCACCACAAGCCACTCTACAACTTCCTAGTTACAGAGTATTTAACTTATGACTATTCCAAGTCACAACATAAACTCTAAAGTTTATGAATTTGGTTTGTTCCTAATATAACGATTCTAAGAAAGCAAACTAGGAATTACAATGTATAACAATTAACTAGATTAAAACTCAACTATGGACGTAAATAAGACTCTGTTAGACGTTGATCCTTAGTGGAGTTGTCTTCTTGTTCTTGACACACCAGTGACTTCAATGCCGGATGAAGTTTATTATGCTTGAGAGAATATCACTGAATGCGCAAGTAATGGTGTGTCTTGAACCCAGTAGTTTTATCACAAAAGATATCACAATAGATAGTGATATCAACTCGTGGGGTACTTTTTCCCAGGGAGAAGTGACTGTTGCACTATATACACAGCCACTTCTGGGCAATTGCGTTCTAGTTGAATAGTGAACTTTGTACTTATGTCAGGACACACCAACAGACCATGTCCTTGTTGTGTTCTGCTTCATATTGATTACGTACAGTCCCTAACTTGTTTATGCTGAAGCACCCTAAATCGCCACCGCATCGGGTCCATGTTCTGTTCCTCCCTATGGTCGTTGATCCATTCGCTGATTTTCTGACTTTGAGTATTTCACATAAGATATGTTATCCAGTGGGACAAGGTTCTCTATCTGGTTCTTTATAACAAGTTTGTTAGATCATCAAAACATAAAGAAATATAAGGGTAAGACATTAAAACCCATCAATTTCCCGTTTTTTGATGATGACAAACTTAGAGATGAAAAGCATTTGTTTAGATCAGAATATTAACCAGATGAGACGTCAGCAGTTTCCCAGTTCCCCCTTAATCTTAGATCGCCAAACTTAGAGACCATCTATCACATGCATAGTTCCCCCTTAATCTTCTTAACCCCATCCCATTTTCTCAACCCATCTATTTTCCCCCTTTTGGCATCATTAAAAAGAACAGCTAGTAGGACGAAGAGCACACGTAGGTAATAAGCATAAAGATGTCCAACACAGCTAGCTCATGCCACATATATGCACACAACATGACAGAAAAGAGAAGCCAAAGAAACACAGTGTGGTACATGCAAGGAAAGGGGAGCTGTTTCATTAATGTTTACATTGGACTGACCAAGTCAGAAGCAATAATGGTTAATTTCAACATGCCATCACACAAAAACAAAACAAGTAAATACCAGTAAAACAACAGCCATAGGAGGTTGGAACAAAAATAGCTAGACACAAGAGAGGATCCTAGGGAACACTAAGGGATGGAGGCTTGGAGGAAGAGACAACAATAGTTTTGAGAACTAAGTCCAGTCTAGCATTTGCAGCCAGTCATTCTTCAAGTGGTTGAGCTCGAAGTCTTTCATTTTCCTTTCTCAGTTGGGCAACTTCCTCATGTACAAAATTAGGTCCCTTAGCTGTTTGGCTGAGCTGAGTTTCTAATATGGCATTTCGAGCCCTCAACCTTCTCAATTCCTCATAAGCTACATTTTGAGTGTTTATCAGCTGAGATATGGTCGAGAGGCTCCCACCAACTCTTTCTATACATTCACCTTCCTCTAGAGTGGTCTTTGAGAATGACTGTTTGCACGTGCCCACTCTGGGATTTCCTAAGGGAACCGTATAGAATCTGAACACTTGAGTGAGGAGAAAACCATAAGGTAAACCATGATCACCACTCTTAAAATTTTCCACCTTTTGCATATGATCTACCATGATTGCTGGCAAATTGATTGGTACAAACTCATTAAGCACTTCCATCCGGACCAAATCTGACTTTGTAGTAATGGAACATCTCTCAAAGTGGGGTAAGAGTACTTTATTAACCAGTTCAAAGAGAAGTTGTATCTGTTCCCCCTATTGAATAGCCCATTCTTTCATAATCGCTCTCCAAAAGTTTACTACACAGACACCCTTAACTGAGTTCATACCTTCACATGGAATTCTGAGAGCCTTGCCCAATATTGAAGTGTTGAGCATAATGTCTACTCCATTTATGAGAGCACAGATGTGGTCCCTCTCAATAGTGAAAAGAGAAATGTAGAAAGCTTGTACGACATCTTCGTACACCAGAGGAATTCTCTCTTCAAACAAGTGTTCCCATTGTTCAAACTCCATAATCTCTAGAATTTGACACATCCATGTCATCTTCGAAATTGCTGGATCAAATGTACGTCCCCACAACACTTTCTGAGTTCTTAGTCTCTGCTGCCAAAGACCACCATCATTGGTCATGGACCTTATTAGACCAGGTTCCTTCACAATTTCCCTTTTTTGTTTGCTACATCCTTTGGCAGACTTCCTTTTCCAACTTGCTATCCCCACAGTATTGTCTTCAGACACAGCTAGCTCAGTCTGATTCCGTTTAGACTTGCTGCTATACTTCACAGATAACCTTTTTAATTTCTCAATAGTCATAGTGAATGCCTTTTCCATGGACTATTAAGTTATCATAGATTGTTGTACTGAGGAACCGGGTTATATGGAGGCATATTTGTCTACTTGTTTTACTGACCCACTCTTGATGAAATCCTTTGGATTCATTTTCCTCCTTTTCCTTGGCTTGACACTCCTCTTACTTTTTTAAAATGAGGACTCGTAGTTGTCCTGCTGTAGTGACATAATAGTGAGTGATTTTGAGGAAGACCATAAGAACTTAGAGTGAATGCGGGGTACAGGAGTGGGTTTGCATGGAAGAGAAACAAGTTCATCATAAGGCTTTTCTGGGAATATCTCACGAGTTAAGGACTCTAGGAGTTCTGCAGTACTTGTATTTTTTAGAAGCGAGATCTCTTCCCCTGATACGCAGACGAGAGATAAACTCCTTATTTGTCAGACTTTTAGCAGCTATAGCCATGATGTTGTGAGCTACTTCCTTTTCAGGTGACTCCTTGGGAGTCACTATGTTCAACATGGAGGAGTTTATATACTGGTCAGGATCATCCTCATGAGCTTCTGAAACCAGAGAAGTGAAACCTTCTGTATGTTCTTTGGAGAAGTCATAGGATTGACTGGACATAGGGTTCTCAAAATAATTATAAACAGGGTTCAACAGAAATGGGAAGATTGTAGTAGTGGAGAAGAGACCAGAAGTGTATAGAGTAGTAGAGTGTGTGAGACAGTGATGACCTGAACTTGATTTCAAGGAAGGCGATGAAATAGGGATGATGCTAGAAGTGGTAGACTGAGACGATTGTTTGATCGCCATGAGATGAATACTTTCTAGACAGGTAGCTTAGAGATAGTGAGAGATGAAGAGTGATTCCTAGATGAACAGCGAAAGAAAAGGTTCATGACTTGTCGTAAGAGGGAATAAAGGATTTATTGGAAGAGGGGCCAATGATGAGTGAATAAAGAAATTGGTTCTGAATAGTCTTAGAGATGGTGGTAGGTTTGTGGGGAAGTTTTAACGTGCAGAGGAGGTAAAAAGATTTAACGGACAAGACATGATGCAAAGACATTGGAAAGTTGGATGATGTGGCAACTGAATTACAGGACAATTTTTACATTTTTTTTTTGTTTAGAGAGGGCATGCAAAGTTAAGCACATTACTACTAACCTGAGATACACGAACCTGATACCAGAGCAATCTTTTGAATAAGGTTTTAACATATCCCCTCTTGCAGCTCGTAACTGTGCCTTTAGCTTTTATGATCGTCATGCGTGTTTAGCTACAACGGTATTGATGTGAGTCAAGCATGGTAAAAAAAGACATTAGCTACCTTTACCTGAAGGTGTCTTACACAATTGCTAGAAAGAGAATCAGGTTCTTCAATGGATTCTTGTGACTTTGTCTTCACCTCGATTCATCGAAAATATTCTCTACTTGACATTTTGATGCAGATATCTGGTGTTTTGGTCTTTTGTTTTGCAAGGCTTTCCCCAAGGTAATAATTGTTTCATGTTAACCCTCAAAAGAGAATTTCGCCCCTCAGGGGGTTTGCCATTTCTTTTCAGTTGTTGATAAGGCCATGAAAACTCCGAGGTGCATTTTGGTTTATCGTTTTGAGACAGAAGTTGGTTGAAGAGGAACATGAGGATTAATTTGATTTCCAAATCTTTGTGTTCTACTGCTTGAGTAGTAATGAGCTGCATTTCTTCTTCTTTTAGCTTCAGCGGTAACCAGTAGCGTACCTAGTTCTTTATGATGGTGATTGGTCTGTCGCCCGTCTTCTACACCTTGCTCACTTTATCATATTCCTAATTTTGAAGCCTAAGGCATTTCCCAGAGACAGGATTGGTTCATCACATTAATCCTCACGGTTTCTTTCTTGACAGAACGAGAGTACCCTGTGGAAAATTCAATGAGCGTCTCCTGCCATTTAGAGCTTCCTTAGTTGGAGACCTTTTTGACCTTGTTTTTGCGGGTTGTTTCTCAGGATTATTCCTTCTCTCATCTGTTTTCATTGTGCTTCCCAAGCTAATCCTCCCTGTTTTCAGGAGCAATGCATTTTCTTCCAATAGGTGGTTCCTAGCGAGTTGTGATTTAAGGAAGGACCTGGTTCAGCACCTGTTCTTCAGTAGAAAGCAGTGTTAATTTCTTTTGCAATTCCATGGGTAGTGAGCACTAAACTCCACAATCTCCAACTTTTTCTATTTGAGTTCCAAGGGAACCTTTCTGCTTTTTCATTTACTGAGAATGTACCCTTTACTTTCTTCTCAAGGATACATTCCCTTCCTGTAGGGCTTTCAGTGAGAAGCATTTCATGAAGTTTTCGGTTGCATGCTTTTAGGCATTTACTGTCCATAGTCCATCACGTTCTACTTCCTCTCACTGCTCCCTTCACACACACATCAAGGGTTAGATTTAGGAACCAAAACTAGTTTGGGTCCCTTATTACTACGAAAAGGATGAATAAGGGATTTTCTGGTCCATGCAGGCAGCATCTGCTTTTTGCGAGTGGTACCTTGTACTGTGCTAGTAGTCACTATATTCGTGAACGCTTTGTTCTTCTGAGCAGACTGAACCCTGGCCTGGCAGTTTTCTTTAAAATGCCCATTATTTCTAAAGTGGGTACATAGGCAGTTATCAAGTACAATGACATACTTGTTGTGTGGGTTATAGGCAGTTTTCGCTCTTTGGAACCCGATGCCCTGCTTGTTCCCACTACTTTTAGGATACATGGCAGTAACAACATCTGAGGACCAGGTCCACTTCAAGGATTTCTCAAGATCAGTTCTTACTTTCTCCAACTCAGCTTGGAGTTGCTGATTCCTCTCAAGTTCTTTGCAAAGACTAGTTTTTATGACATTTAACTCCTTTTCCAGCAAGATGCGCTACTCACTGGCTACTCCCTTCCATTTACCGAGATTTACACTCTTATGCTCTCTATTAGGCCCCTCATTGGTTTCCTCTAGATCAGTGCATATCACTAGAAGGTCATCCCTTTCCTCTTCAATAGAGGCCATTTTTTCTTCCAAGGCGTGTTTCTTACTGGTAAGACCTTTTATTGTTTCTTCCAGATTGACAACTACTACCATCAGATCGTCTCTCTTATTGTCCACACTAGTTATTTTTTCATTCAAGGCCTCTTTTTCTAGTTCAAGATTGGCTATAGTCTCAATTAAGTCCACTACATATACCACTAGATCATCTCTAGATTGCTTGGCCTTTCTAAGTTCTATGGTCAAGATCTCTTTATCATTTACAAGACTATAATAAGCACCAATGAAAAAATTTGATAAAGACCTTAATTTTTTAAATGAGTAGGATTTTAGATTTCTCTAAACATCCCTGAAGTTTACCTCATCGTCTTCATCTTCTTCATCATCTTCATCTGACTAAGCCATCGGCGTGAATAGTGAATCATACTTTGTTGCTTCAGTTTCCACTACCATCATGGAACTGTTTTATGCATCTGATTCCCTTTTGGATTCACTTGAGAAATCTCCCCACGCGGCAAGAGCTTGCTTAACGATATTGTCTGCAGCATTTTTTCGACTGAATATTTTCTCTGGAACCGGGTTCCTTTTTCCTGCTTTGTCAGGACTTTGCTTGTACTGATCCTGTTTCGCGAGTGGGCAGTCTTTAATAAAATGCCCTGGCTTTCTACATCCGTGATAGAGATTGTTGTTCCTTATTTTACTTGAACTACCCCACTTTGGTATACCACCTGATAATAGGCAAAGTCTAGGTGATTTGGCAATTTTTTATACTCCCGCTTGATTATGTTTCAATGTTATAATATGGTTGAATGATGAAAAATGGAATCTATTTGTGAATTTTACACGTTGCAGGATGGTGAGCCTATATGGTGCCTTAAAGTTGTGATTGGAGCTACATTGGAGCAAGGAAGACCCCTCGGAGCTGAGTGCGCGCAAGGACGAGAAAAAAAATCAAAGAAATAATGGTCCAGACTAGCGCAAGCTCTAGCGCAAAGTTAGCGCGATCGCGCTAGTCTAGAAGCTGGAGGCAGAATGTCAGGAAACTAGCGCGAACTCTAGCGCGAGCTCTAGTGCGTTCGCGCTAGTCCCAGTCCGGAAAAGACCTATTAGGGGAAAAATTGGAAATTTGGAGGAAAATTCACTTAACCTATATAAAGTCAAGCTCGCCCAAGGAGTCAAATATCAAGGTTTTCATAGTTCACTTCAAGAAACATAGAGACAAGAGGCAAGGAGGAAAATCCAACATCAAGTTCTTCTTTTCTTCTTCTTGTTTTTACGTTTTGAATGAAATTAAACATTATTGAGATGAACACTGCTATGAGTAGCTAAAACCCATTGTTCTAGGGTCATGGGTGAAACATGATTGTTGTGGTTCAGTGTTTAATTTAACAAAGTTGATTTTATCATATTGGGCTGTTTATTTAATTTTGTTCTCAATTATTTTGTTGGGTAGCTAACAGTGAAATACTATCTACGAATCTAGAGTTGAACTCGAAAGTGGGAAGTTTGGATTGCATATAGAATTAAATAGAGCAAGGTCTTGAACCTGGGCATTGGGGAACGAATTCGCAATTAGGATAGACATATACCTAATTGCCTTGCTTTGTTGAAATACAGGAACTGTAAATGCATTCTTGATAATCTTAATTCCATAGACATATAGGCATTGAGTTAATTTGAATAGGTGAGTAAGAAATCGAAAGATCCTTATGAGCATTAGCAACCCTGTCAATCAATAACCCAGATAAATCAATTAGTTATTTTAAGCCAAGAACGCAACATGATTGTTACCTAAAACGTGACCCTGGATTATCTCCCTCTATTGATTGTTAATCGAAATTACTGTTTGTTTGGTTGATTATTAAAGTTATTTTAGTAATTGATATTTTTAGGTAGTGAATTAGAGAAAAGTATATTTTGTGAGAAATATCTTGGATCAATAAGTTAATTGAGTTTGAATCAGTTAAAAGTTAATCACAAGTCTTTGTGGGAACGATACTCTACTCACTACTTTATTACTTGACGATCACGTGCACTTGCGTGAGTGTTTTGATTGCAATAAGTTTTTGGCGCCATTGCCGGGGACTTAGAAATTACCTACTTGATTGAGTTAAGCTTTTATTGATTATTTCTTCAATCTTTATCTTTTAGTTTACCTGGTTTGTGTGAACACAGACTTTTCTTCTGAATGCGGAGGAGCCGAAACGCAAACAATCTGCTTCCCCTTAATCCTGAATTAAAAGAACACTTCACAGAGTGAGGAGAGAAGTAGACGCAAGAACCAGAATTGAAGGAGAGTTGGACATAGTAGTCCAACCACAGCCAATAGAGATGGCAGGGAATGACGAACACGCGGTGATTGAAGCCGCAAGACCCAGTCTTGCTAATATGACTCAGGCTATTATGAAGCCTGATATCACAGGGCACTTTGAACTCAAACAGTACATGGTGCAGCTGATCCAATCCACAGGGCAATATGTGGGTCTATCTCATGAAGATCCGCAGAGGCATATCCAGAATTTCTTGGAAATTACGGACACTTACAATTATCCGAATGTTTTCAAGGAGTATGTCAGGCTGACACTTTTCCCCTTTTCACTGCTTGGGGATGCTAAGGAGTGGTTGCAGAAGGAGCCTGCAAACTCAATCCGCACTTGGGATGATCTAGCAGGGAAATTCTTAATCAAGTTTTTCCCTACTAAGAAAACAAAGGTATTGAGGAGTCAAATTCCTGGGTTCGAACAACGAGATGGCGAGGCACTTCGTCAAGCATGGGAAAGGTACAAGAAGATGCTCAGAGACTGTCTACATCATTTCCAAAATGACAAGGTATTGGGTCACACTTTCGTGGATGGTTTAGGTGATTCCTCAAAGATGAATCTTGATTCAGCTTATGGGGGTAGTTGCATGGCCAAATCGTACACTGAAATCCAAACCTTGCTAAATAACTTCACTTCTAACGATCATAATTGTCAAGGTGAGGGTGATTCACGAAAGGCAATTAAGCAGAAATCAGTTGGAGTACTTGAGCTCGATGACTTAACTGCCATAGGAGTCGATATTGCAAAGTTGGCTAATCAGATAACTGGGATGACAATATAGCAACCACAACCAATGCAACATGTACAACAAATGGCTATTTACTACAAATTATATGGTGACAATCATATGAGCGACATGTGCCATACGAATACTGAATCCATATACTATGTGGGACAGCGGAATAGCGGTCCACCGAATCAGCATGCACAATACGGGAACTCTTGCAATCCAAATTGGAAGAATCATCCCAACTTCTCATGGGGTGGAAATTAGCATACTCAGAATCACTATAGACCCCAAGGGAATTTTAATCCACCTCAGAAGCCACCCAAACAAATGGAAGAGAGTACAAATGATTTGCTAAAGAAGTTGCTGCTTGACAATCAACAGCTCAGAACCGATTTCAGAAATCTTATAAGGCAGATGGGGTAGTTGGCAATGAATCAGAACACCAGACCTGCAGGTGCTCTCCCTATTGATACAGAAAAGAATCCTCAAGTGAATGCAGTTACATTCAAAAATGGGAGAGAGCTGGAGGAAGTGCCAAAGAAAAAAAAAGACAAAGCCACACCCGAGGGGGAGTTGATACCTAAGGAAACTCATGAATCGAAGAATACTGATGCAATTCCAGAGTTAGTGGAGGCTACAAGGCCACCACCACCTTTCCCCCAGAGATTGCAGAAAAAGAATGATGATCGCATGTTCAACAAATTTCTCTCTATGTTGAGCCACGTTCAATTAAATATTCCACTTGTTGATGTACTGCATGAAATTCCAAAGTATGCTAAGTACATAAAGGATATAGTGGCTCACAAGAGAATATTGAATGAATTTGAGACATTGGCACTTTCTGAGGAGTGCACCTCAAGGGTCCAATATAAGCTTCCTCAAAAGCTTATGGATCCTGGCAGTTTCACCATTCTGGTGCACATTGGTAATATTGATATGGGTCGTGCTCTTTGTGAGTTCGAGTCTCACCAAGAGCAAGGTGGGAAGTTCTTGGAGGGAAGGATGCTGGGGGTCTATTTGGAAACAGCCTCTCTACCCTAGGGTAGGGGTAAGGTCTGCGTACACACTACCCTCCCCAGACCTCACTAAGTGGGATTATACTGGGTTGTTGTTGTTGTTGTTGTTGTCGTGCTCTTTGTGAGTAGGGGGTGAGTATAAATCTGATGCCCTTATATTTGTTCAAGCTATTGGGCCTGGGAGCTCCTAGGCCAACTATTGTGATGTTGCAGTTGGCTGATAGATTAATAGCACATCCCAAGGGTGTGATTGAAGATGTGTTGCTGAAAATTGGAAAATTTATATTCCCAGCTGACTTCATTATCCTGGATTATGAGGCTGATGAACTGGTCCCAATCATATTAGGGCGACCTCTCTTGGCTACTAGTGATGCAATTATTAAAGTGAGAGAGGGGAAAACAATTTTGAGGGTGGATGATGAGGAAGCAGTCTTTAATGTGTAAAAAGCAATCTAACTGCCCCGCCACTATGAGGAGCTCTCAATGATATCCGTGGTTGAGGTTGATGAGCAAATTCTTGACACGAGTGTATATCTATACGACTGTCTAGAGAAAGAACTTATGTTGTTCAATAGCATGGAAAACGTTGAGGAGGTTGAGGAGATGATGCACATCCTGTATACATCTTGTGGTTACATTCATGGGATACACCCCTATGAGCCATTTAACCAGATGGGCCACCCCCCAAATAGTCAATTGAGGAGGCACCAAAATTGGAGCTTAAACCGTTGCCCCCTCACCTTTAATATGCTTATTTGGGTGTCTCTGACACCTTACCTGTTATTGTTTCTTCTGAATTGTCTAAATTGCAGGAAGAGAAGCTGTTGAGGGTGCTACGTGAGTACAAGCGAGCACTTGGGTGGATAATGTCTGACATCTGAGGCATTAGTCCAGCTTTTTACATGCATAAAATCCTCATGGAGGATGGACACAAGCCCAGTATAGAGCAACAATGCCGACTCAATCGAATCATGAAAGAAGTGGTAAGAAAAGAAGTGATTAAGTGGCTCGACGCAGGTATTGTATTTCCAATCTCAGATAGCAAATTGGTACGCCCCGTTCAATGTGTACCTAATAAAGGGGGGATGACTGTGGTTGTTAATGAAAATAATGATTGGATTCCCACAAGAACTGTCACAAGGTGGAGGATTTGTATAGATTACCAAAAATTGAATAATGCCACCCGAAAGTACCACTTCCCTCTCCCCTTTATTGACCAAATGCCTGATAGATTAGCTGGCTAGGAATACTATTGTTTCCTAGATGGTTACTCCGGGTATAATCAGATTGCTATAGCCCCAGAGGACCAAGATAAAACCACATTTATGTGGCCATATGGCACATATGCATTCAAGAGAATGCCCTTTGGTCTCTGTAACGCATCTGCGGCTTTTTCAAAGGTGTATGATAGCTATTTTTACTGATATAGTTGAAAGAATACAGAAGTGTTCATGGATGATTTTTCTGTGTTTGGGTGCTCTTTCGATAACTACTTAATGAATCTCGATAAAGTACTTGCTAGATGTCAAGAGACAAACCTGGTGCTAAACTAGGAAAAGTGCCACTTCATGGTACGTGAAGGTATAGTATTAGGGCACCAGGTGTCTAAAAATGGTTTGTAGGTGGACAAAGCAAAGGTGGAAGCAATTGAAAAATTGCCCCCACCAACGTCCGTCAAAGGCATTCGCAATTTCTTGGGCCATGAAGGTTTTTATCGTCGTTTCATTAAAGATTTTTTGAAAATTTCCTCTCCCTTGTGCAGGTTGCTTGAGAAAGATGTCTTCTTCAAGTTCGATGATGCCTGTCTGAAGGCATTTGAGGAGCTGAAGGGAAAGCTAGTGACTGTACCAATTATCATTGCCCCGGATTGGGAGCAACCCTTTGAGTTGATGTGTGATGCGAGTGACATAGCTGTTGGAGCTGTGTTGGGGCAAAGGAGAAATAAAATCTTTCACTCCATCTACTATGTGAGCAAAACTCTGAATCCAGCCTCGATGAATTACACAGTTACTGAAAAAGAGTTGCTTGCAGTGGTGTGGGCGTTTGACAAGTTCAGATCATATTTAGTGGGGACCAAAGTCATCATCTACACAGATCATTCAGCTATCAGATACTTGTTTGAGAAGAAATACCCAAGCCGAGACTGATTTGTTAGGTCCTTCTCTTGCAAGAGTTTGACTTTGAAATTCGAGATCGAAAAGGGATAGAGAACAAAGTGGCTGATCACTTGTCCAGGCTAGAAAATCGGAGCCATGTAGCTGAAGGTGGGTCTATCAAAGAAACATTTCCTGACGAGCAGTTATTGGCAATCACCACAAATGAAGCCCCGTGGTATGCAAATTATGTGAATTTCATTGCAAGTGGGGTGACACCACCGGAATTGACACTTGATAATAGAAGAAGGTTCCTACATTATGTGAGGTTTTATATGTGGGATGAGTCATTCTTATACCAGCTATGCACCTATCAGTTAATGCGAATATGTGTTCCAGAAGAAGATATGAATGCAATATTGCATGACTGTCACGCGTCACCATACGGTGGACATTACGGGGGAGATAGGACCGCCCAAAAAGTTCTACAATCAGGTTTCTATTGGCCCAAATTGTTTAAGGATACACGTGCCTTTTTTAAAATATGTGATACATGCCAAAGAACCGGAACAATCACCAAGAGGCATGAGATGCCTTTGCAGAATATTCTGGCAGTAGAGCTATTTGATGTGTGGGGAATTGACTTCATGGGACCATTCCCATACTCTAATGGGCACAGGTACATCTTGGTGGCAGTTGATTATGTGTCTAAGTGGGTGGAGGCCATTTCTCTTCCCACTAATGACGTAAAGGTAGTGGTGAGTTTTGAAAAGAAGCACATATTCACAGGCTTTGGAACTCCACGTGTGTTGATAAGTGATGGAGGAACGCACTTTTGCAACAAATTGCTAAATAATATCCTTGCAAAATATGGTGTCAAGCACAACGTTTCCACATCCTATCATCCCCAAACGAGTGGTCAAGTGGAAGTATCAAACATAGAGGTGAAGCAGATTCTGGAGAAAATAGTGAATGGAAATACAAAAGACTGGGCTGGAAAGCTCGACGACGCATTATGGGCATATCGAACTGTATACAAAACTCCCATAGTTATGTCTCCGTATAAATTGGTTTATGGGAAGGCATTCCACTTGCCCTTCGAACTTGAACACAAAGCCTATTGGGCAATTAAAAAGCTGAACATGGATATGGAGTTAGTTGGAGAGAAGAGGTTGCTACAATTCAACGAGCTTGATGAGTTTCGATTGCACGCCTATGAAAAAGCCAATCTGTATAAAGAGGATACTAAGAGGTGGCATGAAAAATACATCCAACGTAGAGAGTTTGAGTCGGGGCAAGAAGCTCTGTTATTCAATTCGAGGTTGAAGCTTTTTCCCGAAAATCTTAAATCTCGTTTGTCAGGCCCTTTCATTGTGGTAAGTGTAAAGCCTCATGGAGCTGTGGAGTTGTGGGATATGAGCTCAAATGGTACCTTCTTGGTAAATGGACAACGGATAAAACATTATTGGGGTGGTGACATTGCACGTCACAAGACCTCGATGGACCTGTCGGATGCTTAAAGACATGTTGTGTCATGCCGCGATGTTAAATCAGGCGCTGGTTGGGAGGCAACCCAAAGATAGTTGTAGTGTTATTTGTAAATTTTATAGCATACTAACCAATGCAGGTGACGAAAGGCCAGGCAAAAAGACCATCGACCATGGTGAACACAGGTGAAAAAAATGGAAAAACATGTTGCCCAGTTGTGCGATCGCGCTACAGTTCGCGCTAACTGGGTAACATTCTGCCTCAGTTGGACAAAAATAACACGAAGTTAGCTCGAAGTCGTGCTAGAGCTTGCGCTAAAAAGCATAACAGTCTGTCTGGACTAGCGCGATCGTGCTAGTCCCGCCCCAAAAATCACTGGATTGGGGTTGTTTTAAAAGTTTTTTTTTAATTTTTCTATTTTTCCTTTTTCCCCGTTAGTCTAACCTAAAGCCCCCAACGTACAAACCCCTTTTCCCAACCTATTCCCCCATCTCCCAAACTATTCCCCCATTTTCAAAAATCTCACTGCTCCCTCTCCCCACCAGTCTCACGATCTCCTGTCCCCCACCAGGATCACACACAAATTCTTCTCTTTACTCACCACCATCCACACCACAGGTATGAGCCCTAGTTGAAATTTTTCTCTTTTTCTCTTCTTATTTTTTTATTGGCTTGTGGTTATAGTCCAATGTGTTTGTGAGTGGTTGTTCTTTGCTTTTTATATGGAGGAATTGGAAAAATATGATGTGGTGTTGGTATGTTGTGTGGGGTAGGTAGTACTTGATTTGTGCTATTTATGAGATTTTGTGGTGGACTCATGTTGCAAAACACTTAGAAAAGATTTGTGCAGGCCTAATGCCCACAAGGTGTTTGTGGAATGGCCTCAATGAACTTTACTGTGTAGTTGTGACCACTTATGCGTGTGAAGTCTGAGTAACCGCAATGTGTCACACTTTTATTTGAGATGTGTTAATGTGTCCCAATTTTCAGGTGCCATGGCACCATCGCAAAAATGCCAAGCTACAGGTCCATCCACTAGTAGACGAGTTGGCATATCTAGGACACCCCTGCACGCCCCTTTGACAGTAGCAAATTTGTTTCGGCTAATGCTCAGGCCCGCTTTACAGAGAAGGCCACTAAAAAGCCAATTTCGGAGAGGGGAATTGACATTAGTTCATTCTGGTAGCGCTGCCCCCACATGTATTCGGAGTTGATAATGCGGGGTTTGCAGACCTTCGTTGGGAGCCAGGGGAGGCCAATGCAATGGTTGTGCGGGAATTTTATGCTAATCTGCCAGATCATGCCGACAGTGTAGTCACAGTGTGCCGCAAGGCGGTAAATACCTCCATTGAGGCGATACAGATGGCATTTCAGTTGCTCCCTCCTATAGATGAGAGTGCGGACTTTTATGTGTATGGCCGAAACCCAACAGATGTCAGGTGGGAGCGTTTCTTTGATGATATTTGCGTACCCGGAAAAGAGGTGGAGTGGATGGAATACGGTGATAAGTTCCACTCCTCTGCTTTAACCCCAGAGGCGAAGAGCTGGTTATATGTGATTAACAGTCACCTTATTCCCTCCAAAAACACTACGAAGGTAAATGGACCTCGAGCTACATTGATTTGGTATTTCATCAAGGGTCTTCCCTTCGATATGGCCAAGGTGATCCACGACGAAATGTTTGTCTGGTGCCCCCTCTGTAGGTATGGGTTCTTTTTCCCTTCTTTAGCGACTAAGCTTTGCAGGCAAGTGCGGGTGCCTGAAAATATTCGTGTGGATGGGCTGGTACAAAATGGCCACAAGATCCGACCAGACAGGGGCACCACAGTGACAGTCCCAGCAGCAGCAGCTGGAGCGGATGAGAGTGGTTCTGATGCCTCGGAGGAAGAGGAGGCTAAACAGATGAACATGGAGGGTGAAACACTGTCCCATGAGCCCAGCTCAACCGCTGCAGCACCGTCACGAGCAGCATTATCTTCAGGAACTGCCAGAGTGTCCCGTTTCACCGCATTGGAGTAGGAGGTAGCTGGTTTACGCTCCTCAGTGACTGAATTGGGTACTCGTATAGACGCAGTGGCTACCCAGCAGACGAAGTCTGAAAAGAAATTTATGGGCTGGCTGAGAGCTTTGGGGCGGGCATGCCATGTGAATCCCGACACTGTCTCCGATCAGGTGTGAGACTTCAGGGAAGTTCCTTTACCTCACTAGTACTTCAATTTAAAGCCATGGGAACATGTCTTCACTTTAAGTGTGGGTTAGGGGATACTTCAGTGTATGTATGTAAATGTATCAATCGTAGGTATGCTTGTTTGGTTTTGTTTTAGGTGGCTTTGATAGTTTTAGTGATTGTGTAAAAATTCATTAGAAAGTTTATTAGTTTAAACTAGGTGAATGGCTTGTCCTGACGATGGATCTCTTTCGGCGGAGTTCTTGAGTGACGAAGTCGATGAACGAAAAAAAAATTGAAAAATATGAAGACTCTTCCTGATGACGGATCCTTTGGACAAATTTTCTTGAGGGAATTTAGTCTAGAAAAAATACCAAAAAGATTTTTTTATTTTTTTATTTTTAGGTAGTGTAGTAATTCCCCTTTGGTTTTTCTTTAGGCCACGGTTCTTTTTCAAGGGTTTAAACTTGAACCGGGTATAGGTATTTTTTTTTTTTGATTTGTATATTAGGTTTAATGGGCTATGAGCTAGAGAATCAAAAGAGAACCTATAGCGCTGACGCACCTGAACACAACAGAAACTAGAGTGTAACGCTTAGTCTTATTGGTTGAATTTCACTGAAGTGCCTTAATTTATATGTTTGTCACTGACTTGAATGCTCATAATGGAGTTTCTCGGTGAGTTGATCTGGAATGAGTAATATGCCATGTATGGTGAGGTTTTTGTGTAGTCCATGTATTGTACTTGTGTCTAGAACTTGCCCGGTATGTGAGTCGAAGCGAAACTTTAGGTGAAGCTCAGTTTGAAAAATGATTTTAGGATTTCTTTGATCTTTTTAAGCTTAATTGCTTACCACAAATAAAATTTATCCTTAGTCAACCTTTTTGAGCCTATAAACTTTTATTTGGAACCCACATTACAAGCCTACATCTTTTTTTTTTGTTTATTAAATTGGCATTATTTTGATCCCTTTTCCTCTTAAAGCACTTTAATCGTGAGATAAGGGCTAAAAGAAGTAAGAAGGAACTAAGAGTGGGGTGGCTTTTGAGTGGAACCAATGAAAGAAAGAAGGGTGCACTTATTCCGTAAAATAATACACCACTAGCGAAATTTGGAAAAGAAAAAAAATCTCAAAAAAAAGATAAGGAAAAGCGAATAAATTGTTGTCCAACTCTTGCTAGTGTGAAATACATTAATGTAGTGCTTAAAGAGAAAGGGAACGTTGTTGGGAGTGATTTTTGTTGAAAAATAGAAGTTGGGATTGAAGAAATTGCGCTAAAGTTGATTATGTGATGTGTTAAAGTGCTTAGAATTGTGAACCACTATTCTTAAATATATCCTACCCGTCCCTTAGCCCACATTATAACCATGAAAAAGTCCTAATTGATTTTAGATCGAGCGAGCCTGCATTAGTAGAGATTTACATTAAGGGCAAGCTTATGGTACCAATTGCATGCATGTGACTTTTTTTGTGAGGGTGAGCTATTCTCTTTGATATATGTAAGCATGAGATTATAATGTATGAATTGATTTTATTTTCTTAACTGTGATTGTGAGGGCATGTGACTCGTGAAGGAAAAGCAAGTCTGGGCTTTCGTGTAAAGTAATTTGAGATAGTGTGAATATTGCATGGCACTTGAGAGTCGACCTTTGAGGCTGAGATTGTTCACTACTAGGCGTAGCATATGTGAATTATTCTGGGTGTAAAGCGTTAAGGGAAATTGTTTGGTGGAACCTCTAGAGAGTATAGTTTAATTGCTCAAGGACGAGCATGAATTAAGTGTGGGGTGTTGATAATAGGCTAAGTCTAGGTGATTTGGCGATTGTTTATACTCCCACTTGATTATCTTTCAATGTCATAATATGGTTAAATGATTAAAAATGTGCTCTAATTGTGAATTTTACACATTGCAGGATGGTGAGCCTATATGGTGCCTTAATGTTGTGATTCGAGCTACATTGGAGCAAGGAAGACCACTCGGAGCTGAGTGCGCGCAAGGACGAGACAAAAAATCGAAGAAATAATGGTCCAGACTAGCGCGAGCTCTAGCGTGAAGTGAGCACGATCGCGCTAGTCTAGAAGCTGGAGGCAGAATGTCAGGAAACTAGCGGGAACTCTAGCGCGAGCTCTAGCGCGTTCGCGCTAGTCCCAGTCCGGAAAAGACCTGTTAGGGGCAAAATTGGAAATTTGGAGGAAAATCCACTTAACCTTTATAAAGTCAAGCTCACCCAAGGAGTCAGATATCAAGGTTTTCATAGTTTAGTGAAAGAAACATAGAGGCAAGAGGCAAGGAGGAAAATCCTTCATCAAGTTCTTCTTTTCTTATTCTTGTTTTTACATTTTGAGTGAAATTAAACATTATTGAGATGAACACTGCTATGAGTAGCTAAAACCCATTGTACTAGGTTCATGGGTGAAACATGAATGTTGTGGTTCAGTGTTTAATTTAACGAAGTTGATTTTATCATATTGGGTTATTTATTTATTGAGGATTGGATCTCAGGCCATAGCCAAGAGGGATAGTTTCAGATATCTTGGATCGATGATTCAAGGGGACGGAGAGATAGACGGGGATGTCACTCACCGTATAGGGGCGGGGTGGTCGAAGTGGAGGCTGGCATCAGGAGTCTTGTGTGACAAGAAAGTGCCACAGAAACTCAAGGGGCAGTTTTATAGAGCTGTGGTTAGACCTGCCATGTTGTATGGGACAGAGTGTTGGCCAGTGAAGAAATCTCATGTTCAGATGATGAAGGTTGCGGAGATGAGGATGCTTAGGTGGATGTGCGGGCTCACCAGGTTAGATAAGATTAGGAATGAAGTTATTCGGGAGAAGGCGGGGGTGGCCGCAGTGGATGAGAAGATGCGAGAGGCGAGGCTCCAGTGGTTCGGGCATGTGTGGAGGAGAAGCCCCGATGCCCCGGTAAGGAGTTGTGAGCGGCTAGCGGTGGTCGGTGTGAGGCGAGGCAGAGGGAGGCCTAAGAGATACTAGAGAGAGGTAATTAGGCAGGACATGGCCAGGATGCGGATTTCCGAGGACATGACCATTGATAGGAAAGTCTGGAGGTCTAGTATCAGGTTTGTAGGATAGGGCCTTATAGATTTTTCGTACTCCTTTCCCGGGGTTGGGCAAGGCGTGGTAGGGCTACCCATAGATGATTCGTGTATTGGTTTGTGCTCTCTTATGGTAGTCATTTCTGGTAGTTACTGTTTTAATATTATTGCATGCCAGTCTATTTATGGTACTTATGACTCTTATGTTTAGATAATTATTTATGCGATTTATGCTGGAGTAACTAATGCTGTTTGTGTTTCTGTTTTTGTTTTCCTTCTCTTCCCTGCGCCGAGGGTCGATTGGAAACAGCCTCTCTGCCCTTTCGGGTAGGGGTAAGGCCTGTCTACATATTACCCTCCCCAGACCCCCTTGTGGGAATATACTGGGTTGTTGTTGTTGTTGTTGTTGGGTTATTTATTTAATTTTGTTCTCAATTATTTTGCTGAGTAGCTAAGAGTGAAATACTATCCACAAATCTAGAGTTGAACTCGAAAGTGGGAACTTTGGATTGCATATAGAATTAAGTAGAGAAAGTTCTTGAACCTGGGCATCGGGGAACGGATTTGCAATTAGGATAGACTTATACCTAAATGCCTTGCTTGTTTGAAATACAGGAACTGTAAATGCATTCTTGTTAATCTTAATTCCATACACATATAGGCATTGAGTTAATTTGAATGGGCAAGTAAGGAATCGAAAGATCCTTATGAGCATTATCAACCCTGTCAATCAATAAACCAAATAAATCAATTAGTTATTTTACGCCAAGAACGCAACATGATTGTTACCTAACCCGTGACCCTGGAATATCTCCGTCTATTGATTGTTAATCGAAATTACTGTTTGTTGGGTTGATTATTCTAGTTATTTTAGTAATTGATATTTTTAGGTAGTAAATTAGAGACAACTATATTTTTTGAGAAATCTCTTGGATCAATAAGTAAATTAAGTTTGAATCAGTCAAAAGTTAATCACAAGTCTTCGTGGGAACGATACTCTACTCACTACTTTATTACTTGAAGATCACGTGCACTTGCGTGAGTGTTTTTATCACAACACCACCGGTTTTTATAACCATTTTTTGAAATATTTTAGTAAGATAGGCCATGTCACTATCTTCATCACTTGAATCACTCTTTTCAACTTTTAGCACCAGGTTCTTTTCCTTCTTAGGCTCCCTTCTTTCATTGTCCTTCTTTCTCTTCATCTCGTGCATTTTCAGATTACCAATCAACTCATCCATGGTCAGAGTTTGTAGATCTTTGGCTTCCGTGATGGCATTTACCTTACTTTTGCAAGACCCAAGTAGAACACTGAGAATTTTTCTTACAAGTTTGTTTATGGGAATGACATCTCCAAGCGAATGAAGCTCATTTATGATAGAGGTGAATTTGGTATGCATGTCTTGTATGGATTCATCATCCTTCATCCTGAACAGCTCATATTATGTGGTGAGCATGTCAATTTTGGATTGCTTGACTTGGGTGGTTCCTTCATGAGCGGTTTGCATTGCCTCCCATATTTTATTGGCAATTTCACAAACTGAGACTTTGTTGTACTCACCAGGTCCTATGCCACACATCAAGATCTTCTTGACACAGTAGTTCTTTTCTACAACTTTTCTATCAATATCATTGTACTCTCTTCTTCCTTTAGGCGCCAGTTGCTCTGTTTCTACAATCGTTTTCATGGAAACATGTGGACCATCACATATGATGTCCCATAGCTCTGAATCTTCTACCATAATGAAATCATGCATCCTGGTCTTCCACGAACCATAGTATTGACCATTGAATCTGGGAGGTCTATTGGTTGATTGTCCTTCTTCAAAGCTTGGTAGAGTAGCCATTGAGGATTTCTCCTAGGTGTTAGCCTAAAAGGAGAAACCTACTCTGTTACTAATTGATAGCCTGTATGAGTTTGCCAAACTATAGATTACCTGGTCCTCTCTGAGACTGATACGTAGAATGCAGCAAGGACTAAATGTAAAGAAGGCCAGAGATTTTCTACGTGGAAAAATTGCACACAAGGGGATCAAAAAACCACGACATACACCAGTAGGCTTTAAACTCAACTAACTTGTAATCTGCAAGGACTTCAAACTAACTTGTGATGCACCACCACAAGCCACTCTACAACTCTCCTTGTTACAGAGGATTTAACTTATGAACATTCCTAGTTATAACATAAACTCTAAAGTTTACGAATTTGGTTTGTTCCTAAGATAGCACTTCTAATAAAGCAAACAAGGAATTACAATGTAGATCAATTAACAAGGTTACAACTCAACTATGGATGTACATAAGACTCTGTTAGACATTCATCCTTAGTGGAGTTGTCTTCTTATTCTTGACACACCAGTGACTTCAATATCGGATGAACTTTGTTATGCTTGAGAGAATATCACCGAATGCACAAGTAATGGTGTGTCTTGCATCAGGTTGTTTTATCATAAAAGATATTATAATGGATAGTGATGTCAACTCATGGTGTACTTTTTCCCAGTGAGAAGTGACTGTTGCACTGTCTGCATAGCCACTTCTGGGCAATTGTGTTCCAACTGGATAGTGAAATTTGTACTTCTGTCAAGACACACCGACGGACCAGGTCGGTGTTGCGTTCCATTTCATATTGATTGTGTGCAATCACTAACTTGTTTATGTCGGAGAACCCTAAAGCACCACCACATCGGGTCAATGTTATGTTCCTCCATATAGTTGTTGATCCATTCGCTAATTTTCTAACTTCGAGTATTTCACATGGGATGTGTATCCTGTGGGACAAGGTTTTCTATCTGGTTCTTCATAACAAGTTTGTTAGATCATCAAAAACATAAGAATTATAAGGCTAAGACATTAAAAACGCATCAATATTCAACACTTGTCTGATACATTTCAGATTCTTCGTAAATTTAACATGAAATTAAATCCCGAGAAATGCGCGTTTGGAGTTCCATCAGGTAAGTTCTTGGGATTTCTTGTTTCTAACTGTGGCATTGAAGTAGATCCCGAGCAGATTAAAGTTATTGAGGAAATTCCGGATATACTGATGAGTAAAAAAGAAGTGCAGAGACTGATAGGAAGAATGGCTGCTTTGGGAAGATTTATTTTCAAGTCATCAGAAAAATACTTCAGGTTCTTTTCAGCCCTAAAAAGCAAGATCAAATTGAAGAATATCAACAGGCGCTTAAAAATTTGAAATTATACTTGTCAAATCCACCATTGTTCACAAAACCAAAAGATGGGGAAAAACTACTCATCTACCTTGTTGTTTTAGAAGTAGCGGTAAGTATTGTGTTAGTTTGAGAGGATCAAGGTAAACAATCTCTGATTTATTAAGTGAGTAAGTCATTATTATATGCTGAGGCTCGATATCCTCATCTAGAAAAACTTGCACTTGCGTTAATTATGGCATCTAGGAAGTTAAGGCTTTATTTTCAATGTCATCCTATCTCTGTAATAATTGTCTAATCCTTACGTAATATACTGCATAAACAAGATTTATCAGGTAGACTAGCCAAATGGGCTATAGAGATAAGCGAATATGACATTACATATCAACCAAGAATTGCAATAAATTCACAAGTTTTAGCCGATTTTGTGGCATATTTTAGTCAAGGAATAGAACTGGAGGCAGAAAAAGAACTACAGGTATTTAACGGGTCTAATCCAGGTACTTGGACCTTATTCACTAGTGGTTCAACAAATGTAAAAGGAGAAGGTCTACGCATTTTTTTTGTACCACCTACGAGAGAAACTATACGACAAGCCATAAAATATCATCCTATTACTAATAATGAGGTATAATATAAAGCTGTGATTGTAGGTTTAGAATTGGCACGAGAGCTCAAAATAGAGTAGGTCGTAACCAAAAGCAATTCACAGCTCGTAGTTAACCAAATGCTGGGGACTTATATAGCGAGAGAGTCAAGGATGCAACAATACTTGGAAAAGTACGGGATTTAGTCAGGCAATTCCAAACATGGAAAGTTACGCAGATACCAAGAGAAGAAAATGTTGAGGCTGACGCTTTAGCTAATCTAGCATCCGCCATGGAAGTAAGAAATGAAGAAAATGCTTCTGTGATACATTTGTTTTATTTAATGCTTGATCAAACGAGGTAAATTACAGTAATTTAACTTGGGATTGGAGAAATGAAATTGTCAATTATTTGCAGTATGGAAAACTTCCTGAGGATAAGAAAAAGGCTCATACACTTCGCCAAAAGGTAGCCTATTACTTTTTAAATCAAGGAAATTTATATTGAAAGATGTTCGGCGTCCCTTTAGCAAGATGTCTTGGGCCTTCTCAAACTGAATATGTGATGAAAGAAATACACGAGGGACACTGTGGGAATCGTGCTGGAGGAAGATCTTTGGTTAAAACCATAGTTAGACCTGGCTATTACTAGCCAAAAATGGAATAAGAAGCGGAACATTTTGTGGCAAAATGTGACAAGTGCCAAAGATATGGTAACAACATGCATCGACCAGCTGAATTATTGCATCTGATCATTGCACCATGGCCTTTTCTGTGGGGGATGGATATCGTAGGTCCACTACCACAAGCCAAAGTCAAGGTAAGATTTTTATTAGTGCTCATTGACTATTTTACTAAGTGGGTAGACGCGGGAGCTTTCAAATAGGTACGAGAAAAAGAGGTCAGGGACTTCATCTGGCGAAATATCATATGCCGATTCAGGGTGCCAAAAGGAAATCGCATGTGATAGCGGCCTGCAATTTATATGTGCACAAATTAGAGAATTATTCCAAAGTTCGCGAACTAAAAGGATTACCTCAACGCCTTACCATCCGGTGGGCAATGGACAAGCTGAATCGACTGATAATGTTATTATTAAAAATTTGAATAAAATATTCGAAGAATCAAAGTGCAATTGGCCAGAAGTTCTACCAGGAGTCTTGTGGTCTTATCGCATAACCTCTAAAACAAGTATGGGAGAAATGCCATTTTCACTTGTATACGAAGTTGAAGCCTTAATTCCAGTCAAAATAAGGGATCCAAGCACGAGATATACTCAAGCTACTGAAGAGTCAGATGAAGAAGAGATGCGGGTAAATTTGGATTTACTTGAAGAAAGAAGGGAAACTGCTCTAATAAGGATGGCAGCACAAAAATAAGTTATTGATCGTTATTACAATCGGAAGGCTCATCTCTGATCTTCAAGATTGGGTACTACGTATTAAGAAAGTTCCCAATCCACGAGGGCAGTTAATGTAGGAAAATTAAGTCCAAATTGGGAAGGACCTTACACAGGAAAGGGTGCATATGAGCTTGAAACCTTGGACGGCAAGATCTTACCCTCAAATTGGAGTGTTGTTCATCTGAAGAAGTACTATTTCTAAGAAAAGGAAATACCCACGATCAGGTATCCCTCATTTACAATTTTATTTTTTGTTAAAATTATATTAATAATTTTAGATGATAGCTAAAAAGCTAGCCCATACTAAATGATGAATTTAGACCCGAAGGACACACGAAATAAACATAATTCCCGGTCTATGGTTGCAACTATTTTGATAGAAATAAAATGGGTTAAGCAGTCTACATCTAAAGTTATATCTCCGAGTCCCGTATGTTTTTCTTTTTCAGGAAAGGACCGCATGGAAGGAATAATCAAGTGCTCGAGATTTCATACTTCAAAACTCAAACACTTGGGGAACTATATAATATACATATAATATGTAAATAAGGAAGGCAAAAAAGACTGGAACAAGTAAATCTCAAGTCAAGATTAAAGTCTACTCAATAAGTGTAAAGTTCGGAGGAAAGTCACGAACCAAAAACACAAACCGAATTCAAAAATCTGTGAAGAATAAACTCATATATATAAATTTAGGCAGTATTTAGTCGTGGGTCATAAAGAAACCCTTGGATCTTCTTTTTACAAATCTTTTATAAAGAAAACAGTTACGGAAGAGTTATAGAAGATATTTAAATACATGTACGATGGCAATGTTAGAATAAAAACTTTATCAAAAGTTATTCCACAAAACATGTGTGTTCTTATTTCTTCTTTCGTCTGATTATACCATTATGAAGTTGAAACGTCTTCTTCATTAAGTGTCGTATATTAAAAGGCCCTCAATTATAATTCATGTTTGATTCAAAAATTCATGAAGTTAATTAAGCATTTCTTAAATGCAAAAAGTCAAAAGGGTAAGGTAAAAACCCACATATTAAAATAAGACCTTGATCTTATAAAGAAAAAAGACAAAATTATTAAAAGAGTATAACAGTAAGTCAAAAGAATTAAGTTAAAGAAAAAACTTTATAATATTAATTTAAAACTAAGTATGAACTTAGTCTTAAAATTGATTGTCATTTTAATCCACGAAAAGATTTGTGGACATGTTGTTACCAAAAATATTACCCCCAAAATGGGACCAGGGGTAAAACCACCATACATTTCACCAAAAAGAAAAAAAAAAAGAGTCAAACTTCACAAATTAACTATTACTGTGGAGCAGGTTTAGAAAAAGAGTTCAAGACGACATCATCAGCAACAGAAGGCTCGACTTGGTCCGAAACAGCTAGGACATCCACCGCACCAGGATTAGCTTCAATGTTCTCGGGAGTATCAGCCATGGGTGAAGAGAAACTTTGGCCTTGCTGAGTTTTTCAATGGTCTCTTTAATTTTAGCTAACTCAGCATCCAAGTTAAAACCCTCTTGGCTAACCTCTACAAGGGTATCATGAAGCATGCCCAAAATGGCCCAACACTCTTCAACAACAGCTTTGTCCTCAAGAGCCTCATAGTCTCTTTCCCATTGATCAATTTCACTCTTGAGCTCCTCCTTCTCAGCCAAAGAAGTATCATAAGAAGATTGCAAAAGGGCAAGTGAACTCTCCAAGAACTTGACCTTATCTGAAGACACACGGAGATCTTTTTGGATCTGAGTGAGTGTTTGAACAATCTCACCTACATAAACCTCTTTCTCATTCAATAAGGCCTTCATACCTCTGATCTCTTCTGTAGCTTTTGGAGAGTTGTTCAGCAAAAGATGACTCGAGGAGGTTTTTATCCTTGCCCCCTGGTTGGAAGAAGCTTTTTCAACTGCTAGCTCTAATGCCATGATTCTTAGCTGCTGCTTAAAGGTACATTTGCTTTCTTCTAGAACTTTCATCTCAAACTGAAGACTGTCATACTGCTCTTTCCAGTTGTCTGCCTCGGTCTGGTAATCATACTTCAATTGTTCCGTCTTGGAAACCATTTTCATCATCTGCGTGCGGACGAGATTGATCCAAAAAGGGGAATACATAAGAATCTTAGTAAAAGGAAAATGGTATATAATATGAAAAGAAAATTATACCTTCAACAATGATTGCACGATGTTATTGATCCAAGTCAAAGAACTATGACTTTCTAGCTTGGATTTTTTTACTTAACCAATCAGGGGTTTCAACCACACGTCAGCTTGATGTGACTTCTTCAGAGGATTACCTTCGACAAGGACCTCAATGGTAATTTGTTTCATCACTCTACGTCCACTTGAAGAACCAACTTTGATTAGAGAAATATTAGTAGCGGGAATTGTAGAGAAAGTCATAATAGCTTGAGGCGGAACAGAAATAATAGCAGTAACAATTGGCAAAGAGTATTCCATTGGGATAGACGCGGGGAAAGAGGAAAGAGGTACTTCATCAGACACCAATTCGAAACCTTCATTATCAAACCCATGAGAAAAAAGGTGTTCATTAGAATCATGAGCTATTATAGGAATTTCTTCGTCAGAACTTACTAAAGTGGCTTCAGCAGGCTCGGTTATAGGAATATAATGGGGACGAGTAACTTCATCATCTGAAATAATGCGTCTTCTAGCCTGCGACCTTTTAACCAAGGAACTCCTATCATGTTCCTTTTCCTCTTCAGAATCTTGGGGATTGTCAACTTTCCATTTCAATGAAGAACTCAAGATTATCTCCTGAGCTCTTGCCAAAGAAAGTCTGGAAGCTGCAATAGATTCAGTACTAACACCACGAATAGAAAACCATGATAAAAAGAAGGGGAAAATACATTATAAAAGAAGAATGAACAAAAATATAAAGACAAAAAAAGTTAAGTTTTTACCATGAGTTTTAACCTTCCAACCAAACCTGTTTGAAAGGTATTTCCAAGATCTAACCTCCATTAGAGAAATGGTCAACAATTTTCCTACCCAACTACAAAAATTGGGAATCTTTTCAAGAGTTTCCATGGTTGCTGAAAAAAGAGAAAGTGAAATAGTCACGGGAAAAACAAACCCTTTCAAAACAAAAAAAGG
>MU670046.1:120475-136744 GCA_026770625.1 Nicotiana glauca | reverse complement strand
GGGGGGGGGGGGGGAAGAGATTAGAGAAAATTGTAAAGTAAACTTACGTGCAAAATTCTACTTCTCAAGGAATGGTATATTTTCTTCACCTACTAACCCTACAGTAGGAGCAGCAACAAATCTCGCATACCAGCCACGATCCTTGTCTTCCTCGGGGCTGACTAAAACCCTCTTACTCCTCGCCACCAAAGTAAAGATCCCATGTCAGAACAGCTTGGGGGAGTATAGGTGGATCGGATAAAAAAAGTGAACGAAAATTGAGCTAAGTTAGCCAAGTACCTTAGACAAGCAATAGCCCTCCACATAATGGGGCCAATTTGTCCTAAACAAACATTGAAAAAATGACAGAACTCGATGATAACATGATCAATAGGTGGTCTAAAATCCAGTGTAAAGGGATATGTATACACGAAAGAAAAAGTCAGCCTTATAGGACGTGATCCTTTTATTTGCATTAGGGATTATAATTGGGAAATAAAATTTCTAGTGGCAATCTCTACGGACAACAAAGATCAAACATTCAGTAATATGAGAAGGGTAAACGTCAGCTTGATCAAAACAGGACATAGAAGAAACCTGATTCCCAATTGATTCTTTATCAGTATAAAAATAAAGTTCAGAGTGGATAATTTCGTCAATTGTTGGTTCACGGACTGGTTCATTAGAGCCCCTACTTCTGGCAGAAGATCTATGTGGAAGAGAACCCCTAGTTCTAGAAGAAAGAGGAGGAGTAGAACAAGGTAAAGATGAAGATGAACCTCGAATGGACGTTGCTCCTAAACTACGTAACCTATATCCTCTCATGCTCCAAGTTGGAGCAAGAGGAAGTTCATCTACAATAAGAACTTTACGAGGATCGGGATTTGAAGAAGACGTAGATATACGGAGAAGAAAGGAAGATTGAATAAGTCAAATATGGAAAAAAAATTTATGAAAGAAAAGACAAAGGATATATTTATACTCAGAAGCAACCGTCAAACAAAAAGGTAATGATGGGAACGTCATAATAAAAACTGACACTTCATAATTGATTTAGCTCTAAAAAATCCCAAAAAGGCATTGAAGGGTTGCAAACCCAATCAGAAGATACCATGTGTCACGAGCATTGAATGAAAGTGACATGCGAAGCGTCAATGCTGGAGAAGGTATAATGGCGGTAAAAATTTCCGCTTTAATGAGATCCACTTTCCAAATATTCAATTTTTAAATAAATGGCAAGTGGGGGACTATCTGTATTGGGGAAAATCAAGTTAACGTTTGATTTTAATTATGTGCTGAAATGTCATGACACGTGGATTAATAAAAGCGTGACAATTGGCAAAGAGCATTCGAAGAGTTGTGAGCCTTAACAGGTATGGGCAAGAATACCAGAAGATAAGAAGGGACGATTACTCGGACCTCTTGGTAATTTGAAGAAATATCAGAGGAATGAACCTAGATAGCAAAAAGTACATATACGTATAATCCGTAATTAATGAGCATCAATGATAAAAAATGTTATAGAATATCCACGAAATATTTATGATTGGTAATTATAACGTTACATTAATTTCATTAATTGCTCATAATGACTCTATTGTTAGAGGAAAGAAATGTATTAATGAGAAATAACTATAAAAGAAGAGGAATAAACATTTGTAAGAACACATAATATTATTGAAATACACTGATTTACATTGCTTTCTTTTACTCAGCAATCATTTAAATCAATTCTTCTTATTTGTATCATATTTGATTATTAGTAATCCGAGTTCTTCTAAAATTAAGCTTTGACCGAAATTCCCATTTTCTGGTTAAACAATTCTTTCATCACTAATTTTATGGAGTTCTATGAGGGGGTTTTCTGAGAGTTAAGAAGGTAAGGAAATAGGTTAGGAAAGAGAGAGTGGTCGACAGAATGAACTTTTTTGGTTAAATTCGTGATCTAGTGATTCTTTCTACGGTAGTCCACTGGTTGTCTCTTTTCGATGGTGGTGACTTTTGATAGAAGGCGGATTGTTTTGGAATGGGCTGATTTCCGGTGGCTTTTTTGGAGATGGTCACTTTTCTTTATTCTGGTGATATTATATGTTCAATTGCAGGATTCCTTATTTTTAGTGGCGAGAAAGACGAAAATTAGTAGGGGAAGAAGAAAAGACAAGGTTAATAATGAAAATAGTAATGCAAAAAAATATAATTAAAAATATTGAAAATTTGAAAAAAGAAAATAAAAAAGTATTAAAAAGAAAATTATGTGGTAAAAGATGATTGATGTGTACTATAATGGCGGAGCTTACACCACTTCAAACAAAGCCAGAAGGGTCACAGGACCCCGCAAAGTATAAGGGTGCGTTTGGTATTAAAGTAAAAGATTTTCGGAGCCGAATGTCTATTTGAAATAGTCTCACTATCTTCACAAAGTAGTGGTAAGATCCGCGTACACACTGTCCTCTCAAAATCCCATGGTGTGGGATAATATTGGGTATATTGTTGTTGGGAGTATGAAAGTACAAGAGGGGTGAATTATAGTCAATTTCAAAACTTAGTTGAGTATGAGAGAAATTAGTCGACTAGACTTCACACAGGAATTAGTCGCATCAGAAATAAATCGTGCAAATAGTAAAGTAAAGGATGCACAATAGTTTTCATACTAGTTCGGTACCAGTGTGGTACCTACATCCAGTTCCCTTGGGTCACAAGGGTCTCTTAGATTTTAGTAAGCTTTTATAATAGTGATGATTTTAGTACGTTCACCACCAACGATATACATCTACAATGTTTCTTTCTAGCATTGACACAACTCTTGTTTTGTTTTCTATAACTTTTCCTATCATTTGCGATACTTGTAGACTCAAGAATACAGTGTTTGTACTAAAAATTAGAAAGGTGTAGAAATAGATGTGAAGTTGCGTAATCATCTTTACCCTTCTACTTCTTCTTTTATATGCTTGATGAATCTTCTTTTTCCTTGTTTTCTGGGATCACATAGCAGCAATGATTGGAAGTTTTCCTTTTGAGGCACAGATATCTGAGAGTGAGGCCCAAGGATAGTCTCATGAATCTAGCTTGAGAAGTGTGACTAGATTCATTCTTAATTTGAAGAATTGGTTCCTCCAATTATCCTTGATTAAGATTGTCCTTTGATTTGTTCTCTATCCTTGATTAGCTCTCTTTCCTTTCTTGTGTGCTTGAGAATCTTTAGCAAGTCTGATTGATTTACTTTTCTTCCTTGTTCTTAGATTTATTGGTTCTCTTTTTGTTTGATGCAAGTTCGAAATAAATAGCCATGGGTGGTTCCTTTGATTTCCTCATAGGATTTGCTTCCCTTTCATTCATAAACGCCATTGCGAATATACACAAAATGAGATGTCATTAGTCAAGGGTTTCTAGACGGGATAATATATATTCACCCCTGGGGATTGTCCCAATTCTAAACTTATCGTGGTAAATTGGGACAATCCCCAGGGGATAAATATATATTATCCCGTTTAGAAATTCATAACTGACACTTCTGAAAAAAAAATTCACAACTCAACTTAAAGAAACGTATAGCTCATACTTATATAGTTTTATATCTTAAATAAATCAAAGTAACTTATGACTCGTTATTATGGAAAATCACGTATCATTCTCAAATTCTCTAATCTCTTGTTTACTAAAATGCCCAGTCCTACGGTGGGGTTTACCTAATACGCATAAAATACTTACCACAAAATGCGACGTGTGACAGAAATTGCAGCGATTGCGGGATCAGTCCCACCACTTTTCACATTTCCCACGCTTCGTGCCCTCCGGGTTTTTGTCATTGAAGTTCGTTTTTGGAGTTTTTTCCACTCCCAAAAGTTGACTTTTCATATAAATTTAATATTTAAAACTCAAATACATGGCATATTAAAGACGTAAACAAGCTTCTGGACCAATTTCAAGAAAGAATGATTTCCATAGCTTCGAAAAAATTATGGAATTCTTCATTTGAGTTATTTTTTTTTAACTTCTTGACCTACATTATTGAATAGATTTTGGTACCTGACTTGCTAAAATGCATTTAATTGTTATTTACCATATTTTCTACAATTTTCATTTTCTATATTTCAATTTTAGCCATCTTTTTTAATTACATTCTGTAAATTTTTAAAATTTAATTTCTTCTTCGATTCTCTACTTTTATATTTTTAAGATTTCCCTTAATTTCAATTTTAAGTTATAGTTTAGTTTAATGATTAAATGGAGTTTAAGTTCTATTGATTAGTTGTTAGTTTAGAATTTTTACGAAATAGTTGCGAGTATAGTTATTAATGATTTAGTTATTATAAGCACTTAACAGAAAGACCTTAAATACCCTCAAGATGAATACTATCATTAAGATGGTATAAAGTTTAAACCACCATCATATTAGTACAAATTAAATACTAACGGTTCGTTCTTAAGTAATCAGCTACAATGTGGTATAGGTGGTGCTTTAAAATATTGTAGTGGAGAATGAGTGGTTGGCTTTGTTATTTGTAGGTAAAACTCTTGGTCGTCCAACACCAGTACAGCAGAGCTGCTAGTATGGAATGTAATATGAAACCTTATTATTATTAATATAAGTTCCGTATTTCTCAAAAAAAAAAAAAAAAGGACTTAATATTATACTAATTGCATAATAATTTAACAGAATACTATTTATATTTGGTGAGAGTTTGTGAATTAGTTTCAAATCGGTTAATGTTGTCTTGGTAGTTGATTGCCGAATATCATAGTCGGTGTGGTATTTGGTTGAATGGGTTGGCGAGTTTGGTGTATCTTAGGGTTGTTTGTTTATTGAATAAAAACTTGGATTGATATGGGTACAAACGAGACTCTTCCTAATATTCGGCGTCAAAATTTAAAAAATAGCATGTACAACATAAATATATCGAGGAGCCCGTTGAGACGCATGTTAGACAATAATAACATTTAATTTATTGAGTATCTGTTCAGTACTAAACTTTTAAGGAGTCATGATTTATAAGGCATACATTGATGATTTGTTTTTATTTACTTGTAACCATGTGTAATATCCTTGTTCGAAATAACCCCCACAAAAATAATATTCACGGTAATAAAAGCGGAATAATAATGTAGCACCGAGATACGGTAATTAACAAGAATAAAAGAGTAACAACGACACCAAGATTTTTACGTGGAAAACCCTTTTAATAAGGGAAAAAACCACGGCCCCGAGAGGAGCAACTGCTGTCACTATAGTAAGAAATTTTACACTTTGTAGGTCCGAGTAAAATACTCTAAAGACCACTATAACACTCAAAAGAAATAACCTTCTTTTGATATTCCCACCTCACTATAATATCGCTCACTCTCTATTTTTCTCACAGACTATTTTCTTATGCCCTGTCTGTGAAACTTCACTCTTTCTTTCTAACTCTCACATATATTTTTCCTATGAGATTGGTGTATTAAAATGAGAGCCGAAGCTCTCCTTTTATAGGCAGAGCCTCGCCTACTACATTTGACATTTCCTTCTGCACGCCTACCGAATTTGACATGAATCAAAGAACAAAACATGGGCTGCTAATCAGGGAAGAAAATTGTCTTCCTTGATTTATAGGGATGGACCCCACAAATCTCCCCCTCCAGACCCATTCACGTGAAGGAGGTAACACCAGACTTCTAGCTTGAGCGCATACCAACAAGTTCTATGCAAAATTCGAAGTTGTCTCTTGGTACCATCTTGGTTAGCATATCTGCAGAATTCTCACTTGTGGATATCTTCAGGACTTGCAGGGATCCACTTTCTACCTTTTCTCGGATCCAATAATATCTCACATCGATATGTTTGGTCCTTGCATGGTACATGGAGTTCTTGCTCAAATCTATTGCACTTTGACTGTCACAATAGACAATACTCCTTCTGATGCAAGCCAAGCTCTTGAAGGAACCGTTTCAGCCATATCATTTCCTTCCCAGCTTCAGTAATGGCAATGTATTCCGCTTCAGTTGTAGAGAGTGCAACACACTTCTACAACCTCGATTGCCATGATATAGCTCTCCCTGAAAATGTAAACAAATATCCAGTAGTAGATTTTCTATTATCATCATCACCTGCCATATCTGCATCTGTATAACCCTTCAAGACTGGATCAGATCCTCCAAAGCACAAACAATCTCCTACGGTACCTTTCAGGTACCTGAGTATCCATTTGACAGCTTCCCAGTGTTCTTTTCCAGGATTTTCAAGAAACCTGCTGACAAACACCAACTGCGTGAGCAATATCAGGTCTAGTGCATACCATTTCATATATTAAGCTTCCCACTGCTGAAGAATAAGGAACTTTAGCCATGTTCCCTTTCTCCTCTACTATTGTAGGACACATCTTCTTGCTCAACTTTAGATGACCAGCAAGAGGTGTGCTGACTGGCTTAGCACTTTTCATGTTGAAGCGTTCCAGTACACGTTCAATGTACTTCTCCTGAGATTGCCATAACTTTCTGCTTGTTCGCTTTAGAACTATCTTCATCCTTAAAATTTATTGTGCTGGGCCCAAGTTCTTCATATCAAATGACTTGGACAAATCTCTCTTCAACTTTGCGATCAACTCTTTATCTTGTCCTACAATCAACATGTCATCCACATACAACAATAATATAATAAGTTGTTATCAGAAGATCTTTTGAAGTATACACATGGATCAGAATATGTCTTTATGTAAGTTTGACTTTTCATGAATGAGTCAAACTTCTTGTACCACTGCCTTGGTGCCTGCTTCAACCCATAAAGACTTTTATTCAGTTTGCACACCATGTGTTTCCTTTCAGCTATTTCAAATCCTTCTGGCTGCTCCATATAGATATCTTCTTCCAAATCTCCGTGAAGAAATGCAGTTTTCATATCCAACTGCTCCACTTCAAGATCTAGGCTAGCTGCTAAGCTCAAGATTGTACGAATAGAAGTCATTTTAACAACATGTGAGAAAATTTCATCAAAATCAATACCTTTCTTCTGTTCAAAGACTTTAACCACCAATCGAGCTGTGTATCTAACCAGCTTGCCATTTCCATCTTTCTTCAGTTTAAAGACCCATTTACATTTTAGTGGTCTTTTACCCTTTGAAAGTTCAACCAGCTTATACGTGCCATTTTTCTGTAGAGATTCCATCTCTTCTTGTATAGCTTTCATCCACTGGTTCTTTTATGGATGGGACAACACCTCTTTAAACTTTCTGGCTCCCCCTCATCTCTGATGAGGACATACTCTGTGGAAGGGTACCTGCATGACTCTACCCTTGGCCTCTCTGATCTCCTTAGAGGTTGAGGTTGTTCTTCTTCCTGAGTGGGGTGCTCCACTTTCTCGATACCTTTATCAAGTTGCTCCCCCTGCTCGGCAACCTCGTCGGTCGTACTTTCTGCACTTGTGGGATTGTTAGAAGTAGAAGGAATAGTAACAAGATTAGGAATTATACCATTCTTCGCCTTTTCTAACATATCAGCAGCAGTTCCAACTTCACTTTCTCGGAAGACTACATCTCTGCTTCTGATGACCTTCTTCTTTACAGGATCCCACAATCTGTACCCGAACTCTTCATCTCCATATCCGATAAATATGCAGGGATCAGATTCATCATCCAGCTTTGTTCTCTGCTCTTTTGGTACATGTGCAAAAGGTTTGCAACCGAACACCTTCAGATGCGAGTAGGACACCTCCTTGTTGGTCCAAACTCTTTCTGGGATGTAAAACTCTAATGGAACTGATGGACTCCAATTGATCAGGTAACAGGCTATCTGAACTGCTTCACCCCAGAATGACTTAAGCAGTTTAGCCATTCTGAGCTTGCTTCTCACCTTCTCCACAATGGTGCAGTTCATCCTCTCGGCTACGCCATTGTGCTGTAGGGTTCTAGGAACTATCTTTTTATGTCTGATCCCATGACTTGAACAATACTCTTCAAATTCCCTTGAAATGTACTCCCCTCCATTGTCACTTTGGAGACGCTTTAGCTTTCAACCCGTCTCCCTTTCTACTAGAGCATGAAACTTCTAAAAAACTTGAAACACCCGCTCTTTGGTTTTCAAAATATGAACCCATAATTTTTGTGAAGCATCATCAATAAAAGTAACAAAATATTTGTTATCGCACATTGATTCAATTTTCATTGGGCCACAAACATCAGAATACACTAAATCAAGTATATTCAATTTTCTTTCAAACGATGTATGAAATGAGAGTCTATGCTGCTTACCAAATAAACAGTAGTCACAAGATTTTACCGTTGTACCTTTGGCATAAGAAATGAGTGATTTCTTTGCAAGAATCTGCAACCCTTTCTCGCTCATATGACCCATTCTTTTGTGCCACAAATCTGCAGAAATCTCATCTTGTGCCGCGTTCAATTCACCTTGGCATATTTCTGCATTTGTCCTGTATAACATGCCACGAGCAACTCATTTTGCAATCACCAATGATCCCTTAGTGAGTCTACACTTTTGATTTGCAAAATAGTTCTCGTATCCATCTCTGTCTAAAGCAATTCCCGAGATCAAGTTCATCCGCAAATCAGGTACATGCCGTACGTCCTTTAGAACCAATGTGCATCCGACGTTTGTCTTGATACAAATGTCACCAATCCCCGCAATCTTTGAGTAACTTGTGTTACCCAATCTCACAGTGCCGAAATCACCTGCTACATATCTGCAAAAAAGATCTCTTACCGGTGTGGCATGGTAAGATGCCGCTGTATCACCCACCCATTCCGACTCTGGACCTGACAGGTGCATGCATTCCTCTTTCTCATTTATAAAGAGGACAACATTATCATTGTTTTGCACCATGGAGGCTGTGTTGTCGTCATTCTTCTGGCCACTAGTTTCACCTTTACCCTTCCTTGGATTTGGGCAATCTCTTTTGAAGTGACCTGGTTGATCACATTTGTAGCAATTTCTTGCTCTTGATTTGGATCGGTTCTTTGACTTTTCACAAGCTCCGGATCTACCATAGATGCTTGAACTCCTTTGATAACTCCTGCCTCTACCTTCTGTGATGAGAGCCTGTCCTTCATTTTCAAGCTTCTTTCTCATCTTCTCATTGAGTAGAAGAGCCGATGTGACATCTTTTAACTCAATAGTAGTCTTACCGTGCAGGATAGTTGTTGCCAAATTATTGTACGAAGATGGCAATTAGTTTAATAGCAAAATGACTTTATCTTCTTCCTCGATTTTCACTCCGAGGTTGGCAAGCTGTGGGATTAGTCCTTTAAAAATATTTAAATGTGACAAAAAATTCGTACCTTCACCTATGTGTAGGGCGTATAACTGCTTCTTCAGGTATAATTTATTTGTCAGCGTTTTGGACATGTATAGGCTTACCAACCTTGTCCAAATTCTACGTGCAATGTCTTCATCAATGATGTTATTTACCACATCATCTGATAACTGCAACCTGATTGCACTAGCAGCTCTTTCATCTAAGTCAGCTCAAGCCTCAGCTTTCATGGTAGCTTTTTGGTATCATCATCTAGTACCTTGTGTAATCCTTGTTGGATGAACAGATCCCTCATCCTTCTTTGCCACGTTGAGAAACCGTTATCTCCGTTGAATTTTGCTACCTCCTACTTTACTCCAGATATTTTTATTTTTTACCGAGTATAGTACTACCAACAGTGAATACTCGATATTTTATTGAACGAGAAGAACCTGTGTTCTGATATCAATTGTTGGGAATAAACCCCCCAAAAAATTATATTCATGATAATAAAAGCGGAATAATAATGTAGCACCGATATATGGTAATTAACAAGAATAAAAGAGTAACAACGATACCAAGATTTTTAAGTGAAAAACCTTTTTAATAAGGAAAAAAATCACGGTCCCGAGAGGAGCAACTACTATCACTATGGTAAGAAATTTTACACTTTGTAGGTCCGAGTAAAATACTACAAAGACCACTACAACACTCAAAAGAAATAACCATCTTTTGATATTCCCACCTCACTACAATATCGCTCACTCTCTATTTTTCTCACAGACTATTTTCTTGTACCCTGTCTGTGAAACCTCACTCTTTCTTTCTAACTCTCAAATATATTTTTCCTCTGAGATTGGTGTATTAAAATGAGAGTCGAAGCTCTCCTTTTATAGGCAAAGCCTCGCCTCCTACACTTGATATTTCCTTCTGCACGCATACCGAATTTGACATAAATCAAAGAACGAAACGTGGGCTGCTAATCAAGGAAGAAAATTGTCTTCCTTGATTTATGGGGATGGACCCCACAATCCTTACACATATAAATAATATTGAAGAAGTAAAAATCATCAAATATTTGTAATGAACAAGCATCACATAATACTTACAAAGAAAATTCACTTAACTTGAAATTAACTATTAAAAAAAGAGGCGAACATATAGTGCATGGTAGGCATGCACTCGCCATACAAGTCTGACCTGGCTAACAGACGTTAGTTGAGCCATTAGACCAAACTCATATATCGCATGCTTCCCATGTGCTATATGTGACATTTTTTTTTCTTTTGGGTTCTCTTAAGCTTATTTTTTACACTACTCATGTATGAAAATATTTCTGTCACAACCCAAACTCTTGTCGAAGATGTAATAATGCCTAATACTGCTCGCTAGGTAAGCCAACAGTTTTACAATAGCAATAAACTCAATTAACATAAGTTTAATAATCTCAACAACGGCAAAATCATAAATATCTAAAAATAACAACAATATCGCAGCTATAACTATCCCAACAATCTGGTATCAACGGGTACATGAGCACTATAGAATCTCAGAATACAGAGTCAATACTCAATACAAATTGTCTGAATGATAGAACAGTACTGATAAGTAATTAACTAAAAGAGAATTTCAAGGTCTGTGAACGACATAATAGCTACCTCATAGTCTCCATAAACTAAACTGGTGCAAACCTCTTGTAATCACCATGCCTGAAGGTATCTGGATCCACAAATAAAGTGCAGAGTATAGTATGAGTACAACCGACTCCAAGTACTCAATAAGTAACAAACCTAATCTCGAGCTTAAATCAGTGACGAGCTTGGAAGGAAGTCAGTATTCAACAACAATAATCAATGACAACTCACAATATAATGAAGATAGTAAAAACAAATAACTCAAAAGATATCAGCTCGTTCACAATTATGGGAAATTAGACATGCTTTTCAAGTATAACAGCCAAAGCTCAATACAGATAAGACATTTTATTTACCAGCTAGCACGAGGAAGAGACATGACTATATGTGGAATATACATGTCAAGTCAATAACATCACAGTGAAATCATCAAGTGCACTCAATCTCAGAATGCACACGGTGCCTGGTATAAATTCCCCACACCATCACACACAACCACACTCACCACTGTACGGGTGCCTGACATAAATGTCCCTTACCAAAGCATATATATATCATCATGCCTGCGGTCACAGTAATATCAGACTCGTAAGGGAAAAATAATGGCCTAAGCGCTAATCAATAATCAATATAATTATTGCGACGTGCAACTTGATCCAAATATCAATCAATTGCAGTGTGCAACCGATCAAAAATAACTCACAACACAGCTCAATGGCCCACATCAGTCCTCAACTGTTCAAGTCTCAATGGCTCACATCTCACACAACACAACCCAAAAAGTATCACATATAGAAGGCAACAATAGCATGTTATATGACAAACAAGTAATGTACAAAGACTAAAATGTTACATGCAGACGAAGAATTATGACTAAGCGTATGATTACAATTGTCATGACCCAATTCCCATCCCAGGCCGTGATGGCGCCCAACGCTACCATTATGCAAGCCAAAAATCTATTCAACACGATAATCGGCGGTTCATAACATATTTAAAAATAATGGTGAGAAAATTAAGCGAGATTTGTTCTACTTTTATATAAAATACTAAATTATTTTCAAAATTAGAGTACAATCAAAATACAATACATAATGCCATATAGAAATTCATCCAAGATTAATAGACTAAATTTCTAAAATCCAATATCACATGTGTATGAGCATCTACTAGAATACACAATACTATTATATCTGTGAGCATGTGATTTTTGCCTCACTTGAATTATCCCTATAGAATTCTTAAAATTAGGATTTTACTTTTAATGTTTGAATTTTAAGGAATTAATTGCATGATTTTTTGTTTGTTTGCATTTTGTGTGCATTTTTAGTTGGCACAATCCATAAAAAATACAAAAATAGCATATTTGTATTTAGAATTCAATTTTTATATTTCTAGTTTTATTAGTTAATTAATATTACCAAAAACAAAAGAAAAATAACAAAAATAGTCATTTTACATTTGGATTTAGTTTTCTTTTTGGGATTTAGTTAGTTTAGTTGTAGAACTAAATCACGTCTTTATTTGTATTTTTATTTTGGCATTTAACAAAAACGAAAAACAAAATAAAAAATGAGTGAGATTAAATAAAAGAATTAAAAAAAAAAAAGAGGAGCAAACTTAGGCTGGCCAATTTTGGGCCAAATGAGATGCAACCCCTGCCCAAACCAGCCCAAATACCCGGTCCATGCCTGTTACCCCAACCCTTCAAAAACGACGCCGTTTGAATCAATTCAATCTGAGCCGTCGAGGTTGGATGATCCTACGACTCAGAACTATAGGAACATTTGATATATAATTGGCTTAACATCCCCCTACCCCTCAACCTTCACACACTCACATATAATGCCGCCTTGGGCCACCGTGCAAAGCCCGCCGGAAATCGCCCGCGGCGGCGACTGGCCACCAAACACCACCAAAATTACACCACTTGACCACCCTCTTCTCCTCGTTCCAAATTCATAATTGGTTTCCCCCGAATCCCACCCGATCTCCTCGAATAATTCAAACCCTAGGTGCCGCCTCCGTCGCATACAACGGCGCTACCACCCAATCTTTACCAAATCACACCCCAGGGTCTCCTTGACCTCCTCTTCCCAAATCCTAAATCCAAATCCCTTAAATCCAGTTGTAACCTTTCGAATTTTAGATCTAGGCTTTCAGCCAAAGTTGGACTTGCAGAATCAAGGTTTTATCAGTATTCAATTGATTCCAAATAATATTATGTGTTTGTTTTGTTAAAGAACAGATATATAATATTATTTAGGGGGTCATATTCGAGGTCAGTCGAGTTTAAGGCCCAAATCAGTGAGTTCCTTAATTTTTACTTTCTTTCTTTGTTTCTTTTTCTTTCTATAATGAATTTTTCATTAGTTAAAATCAGTTTCCCCTTCATGTTCAATCATCTTTCATTGTTTAACTGATTTAGGTTTTATTTGTTATCTTTAATCGATTTTCTCTTTGTTCATATTTGTTTGTTTTCTTTTTTTGATTGAGTCCTAATTTCCTAGCATGAATCTGTTCTTTTAATTTTGGTGCTTGATTCATAATTTTCTGTTTAATTGGTAATAAATAGCATGAATTTGTATTTTATCAATTTTTGGTACTTAATTTGGTCTAGTTCATAGCAGTAGCAGTATTAATTGGAATTAATTCCCAATTCTGATTAGAATTAGATAGATTTGGTAGTTAATTTTAGGGGTTTTGGTGATTAAGCGTTGTTTGGTTATAGTTGAACAGTTTTCAGCCTGTAATTGACTGACTATAGTCACTTTTGGCCCAGTTTAAAAGGGCTAGGTTTAGTTGACATAGAGTAGTAATTTCAGAATGAATGAAAGTGTAGTATGGGTATTTCAAAATAGGGAATCTGATAGTAACTGAAAATGGAACTCCCTAGGACTTTCTAGATGGGATTCTAATTTGAAATTCAAAAAATAGGTGTAGTAACTTTGTGTGACGACCCAAAGGGTCATCACCGGATTTCTCTCTTTTTTCGTGCTTCCGAGGCCTTAAAAACCTCACTTTTAATTGCCTCGATTTGCGTGCACAGTTCGGGCGCGTAGACGGAAAGATTATATGTTAAATTCTGTGAAAAATTTCAAAATGTGGCTTTAAAATGATTAAAGTTGACTTCGGTCAATATTTTTGGTAAATATACCCGGACCAGTGATTTGTTGGTCCCGGAGGGTCCGTAGAAAAATATGGGACTCGGTCATGTGCCCGAAGACAAAATCCAAGGTCTAGAACCCGAGGAAAAGAATTTTTCTGTGAAATTATTTTTTTGGAATTATTAAAAAAATAAAAATTGATTAAAAGACTATGGTATCGGGCTTGTATTTTAGTTCCGACGCTAGGAACAAGTCTTAAATATGTGTTAAGCGCTTTCTGTAAAGTTTGGTCGAAATCGGACGTCATTTGACGTGTTTTGGACCTAAATATTTAAAGTTTGAAGTTTATGAAGTTAGAATGAAAAATGATGATTTTGGGGTTTGATTCAATGATTTTGATGCTATTTTGGCGGTTTGATCGCTCGAGTAAGTTCGTAGGATGTTGTTGAATTAGTGTGTGTGATTGGTTAGGAGCCCCGAGGGCTCGAGAGTGTTTTTGGAGGTGTTCGGGGTGGTTTTGGACTTAGAATGATATCAGATTTTCTGCAATTTTTACACAGGGATTTTCTTCATCGCGTTCGCATTGGTATCCTCCCGTTTGCGTAGCTCTGTGTCTTCCCACTTCGCGTTCACGTCTTGAACCTTGCAAACACGTAAGCCAAATTCAGGGCCCCAGTATTTTCCTTCTTCGCGTTCGCGGACTGATTCCCGCGTTCGCGTAGAGCATTTCTGTCACGACCCAGATTTTCCATCATCGGGCGTCGTGATGGCGCCTACTAAAGGAGCTAGGCCAGCCAAAGTTTTAAAGATTCTTTAACCCACCTCAACAACATGATATACTACAAGAAATTAAATAAATGCGGAATACTTTTAAGTTTAATAAAATGGAATGAAGACGCAAACGTTTAAAACACATCACTACCCAAAATCTGGTGTCACTAACTCACGAACTTCTAAGAATACTAAACACAACCGTTTGAAAGAAATATAAAACTGTTTTCTCGAATACATGAGATAACAGAATGAAAATAAAGATAGAGGAGACGCCGGGTCCTGCGGATGCCTGCAAGGCTACCTCGGTGTCTCGATGGTCGGAATGTAAACCCTCGCACTACTACTGATGCTGCTGTCCGAAAACCTGTATCTGCGCAAAAAGAGCGTAGAGTGTAGAATCAGCACAACCGACCCCATGTGCTGGTAAGTGTCTGGCCTATCCCGGCGAAGTAGTGACAAGGGTAGAACCAGACACTCACATAAATCTGTGCAGTTCAAAATATACATATACAATAAAAGGAAGAGAAGTACCGTAAGTAAACAGTTAAAAGGGAGGGAAACATACTAAGGGAGAGTACAATCCGAATATAAAGTTCATCGATAATTACCACAGAATAAGAAAATTCAATAGTTGCACGACATCAACATTCGTGCTTTTACTCTCATCCTCACCGAAAGAAATCGAATAAAATGCACGGCATCACCCTTCGTGCTTTCCCTCACATAACTCTCATATCATGGCACGGAATGACCCTTCGTGCAAATATAATCAAAAATGGCACGGAATGTTCTTTCGTGCATAAATAGTTAAAACATGGCACAGAATGACCCTTCGTGCAAATATAATTAAAAATGGCACGGAATATTCCTTCGTGCATAAATAGTTAAAACATGGCACGGAATGACCCTTCGTGCAAATATAATAAAAAATTGCACGGAATGTTCCTTCGTGCATAAATAGTTAAAACATGGCACGGAATGACCCTTCGTACAAATATAATAAAAAATGGCACGGAATGACCCTTCGTGCAAATGTAATAAAATATGGCACGGAATGACCCTCCGTGCATTATCACTCTTCCTCACCCAAACAGCAATGACAACCAAACGGGTGAGAGAAATAAGCAATAATAAGAAATGCCCCGGCAAGGGAATAACACAACTAACAACTGAGTCCCGGCAAGGGAATAACACAATTAACAACTGAGTCCCGGCAAGGGAAAAATATCAATAACTTTCACATCCCGGCAAGAAAAATATTTAATAAATTTAACTATCCCGGCAAGGGATCATTCACAACTCATTTCAATACTTTCATCTCCTACTCAATTGTATTTATCATTCGAGCCAACGCTCCAAAGTATTAATATTTCATAATTTATCCTCAAACTCTTCATATTATGTAGAAATCATTATTTAACTTTGAAGAGTTCCAAATTATCTCAAAAACAAGTAAAACAAAGACCCACGGTCATACTCGACCCCCAACGTATAGATACTCGTCACCATGCCTATACGTCGGACTCCACACATAACAAATAACAAATATACACAACTC